>JAYJMB010005576.1:0-54929 GCA_036873735.1 Pouteria campechiana
ATATTTAGGAATCAAATAGGTGCAAAAGATGAAGTATTAGGAGAATAAAATATGACATTTTGCATTCTCATCACATACAAATACACCATGAAATCTATAATTATGTAATTATTCTATGGGATGCAATCAGAATTCAACATACCATACCACACGAAGACATCTTCTAGTCTTGATCACCTCTCCCAATCCACAATTAGTATTTTTTTACTTTTCCTACCAGCTAAAAATTAAAATAAGAAGGAGTGAGTCTTAGGCAAGCTCAGTAAGTAGGCTAAATAAATAACAATAATGAATCAGAACTCACATGTTCTAATCTAGCACATGAATAAAGTATAACAATACAATCACACCATGAACATAATCCACATACATATATAACATGACATAGTCAATCCATACACTCACATACATACATTGCCAAATAATCATGGGATAATCTTTATCCCCATCTATCATTAATCTATTCATTTACATAATATAAACATCTATTGATACACCATAAGGGGATCTCTGCTATCCCTATTCAATCAAACATTCACACACTATCTTAATTATCCATTTGTATACAATACTGGAATATTCTCTATCCCTCTCATGTAGACATTCATATGAAAGAATAATTGCTAGTATTCACAAACATAGGATATTTACTATCCCAAACAATCACATGTTCATATCATGCAAGATACACCCATCGTGGCCATTCAAGGAATATACATTTTCCCCAATTAGTCACCAAAACATAATACACATCACTCTTTAGAGAAGCACAGGATATCCACTATCCCCAATCATTCATACATGCCCAAATACAAAATATGGGATGTTCACTATCCCCATTCATACATTCATTCAAAGGAAAGGAAGCCTACTTACCTTAATGAAGAACACTTTCATAAACCTTCCTCTACCCTTCAATTCAACCACTTAAGTTGCACATTAATATTCTATAGCTTCCATTTGCTCTATAAGCCTACACATATATCAATCTCAATCATTTATAAAGGCAACTCTAATTAATTCATTTCAAGCCAATGAATTATCATTTCTAGATACTCTAATCATGTATTCTCTCTTGGAAGCATTACAGTATACATGTACTAGGTATAGCTTAACTATTAATACTCATACAATATGATTTATAAGGAATTAATCACATAAACAAGCTAATCAAGTCATTAACTCACCTAATTTACTACTTAAACACCCTGCATACAAAATCTTCTTTAAATAGTTTATGTAGATTATGAACAATAACAAAAAATGGGATTTCTCATGCCCCAAATCACCTCAAAAATTTACTCTCAGGATTCCCACATCAATTCCACCATTTTCCACAAAATTTTGCTATTCACAAAAATCCTAGCAAGCATAAAATCCAAATTCGGTTAGGAAAAGATAACTTACCTTGAAATTCAATTGTGGCTTCCTCCCATGAATGAGATTTCAAGCTCCAAGCCCTAAATAGCATCCTCCAATCATTCGAAACTAGATTTTTGGCCTTTCTTCATCATCTAAATGACTAAAACTTGGGGCTAAATGCAAGATCAAGTGATTATCCATCTAGGCAAGATGATTTCCTAGCTAAAATCACAAGAAAGTAGGCATGGAAGGGCTAGGGCAAAGGATTTGGGGGTGGAGAGGAAAAGGAAAAAAATAAAATGAAACAAATGGAGGGAAATCAATTTTACAAAGTTGGGTGACCGACTTTGGCTGCTGAGTAGTGCCGCAGTGCCCATTTTGCTGGATGCCGCCCATCTCCCCTTTCTGAATTTAGAGCCACAGTGCAGGATTCTACTACCCCCTATTTGTTAACTCTTTACCACTTTATTTCCTAACTTTTTGTCATATATTTAGCACTTATTTTCCTCACATAAATATAATCAATTTGGACACATTAAATGTATAATTAATTTTCTCAATAATGAGAAGTAATGCCATTAAATCGCACAATTTCTTAATTCATTCTTATACATAATGAAGCAAAAAAATTTCCTTGTCTCAACTCTTCACTCTCATTCTCAATTCATAAACCCCATAATAGACCATAGCAATAAACAATAGGCATAAAGACTTTGAAAGTTCAAATTGTCCATGCACATCATGTTCATAATTCTACTTCACAACACCTCCCCTTTATTTTAACACTTCGAGAGTTACATGTAGTAAGCATTTAGGTTAGTCGCTCTCCATCCTGCCTACTGCTAACCTACACGCACTCTCTAAGCATCTTTCTGTCCTCAGCCTTGACCAAAGAATCTTCCTCTACCACCTCCTCTTTGGCTCTGCTTGGCAGCCTTCCTCCGCTCATGATGCTTGGCAATCTCCTCCTCCTCTTGCTTAATCATAAGAATCAAATTTAACATGTCTGCATAATCTATCAGTCTAAAGGCCGCCACCTTAGCTCGAATGGAGAGCTTCAACCCTTCTTGGAACTTGCGATCCCTTTCCATCTAATCTGTACAGGCCTAAGCCACAAAGCATGATAAAGATTTGAACTAGGACTCGTATTCTCCCATGGTCATCCTCCCTTATATTAGGGAGGCAAACTCAGTTACCTTCCTCATCTTTTCATTGGCCGGTATGTAATGGTGAAAGGACCTATCCACAAACTTTTCCCATACTAAGTTTCTACCTCTCCTTAGTAAGGTCTCTCTCTCAGACCTCACTAATCCATTGCATCTCCCTGCAGTGTACATGCTACATACAACACTTTTAGCTCCTCTATGTAGGGAAAGTATTCGAATATAATCTCCAATTCCTTAACCCAGCTATCCACCACCTTATAATCCTTTTCTCCATGATATGTGGGTGGCTTCATGTCCTGAAGACTCTAATGTCCAATGGCCCCTTTGATGCTCTCCTCTGCCTTTCTTGTCTCATAGACTCTACTTTCTCTATCTCCACCTCAACCTGAGGCTGCACTATTGGTAGAACCTACCTGGCTGATGATGTAGAAGATTCAGATGAAGCCCTCTACTATGCCTGCACCAATTGTATCATCATCCTAGCCATCTCTTCCATCATTTCAGTCATTCAATCCGTTCTTTGGTTTTCGTCAATCCTAGCCTTAGTAGGAGCAGTTCTTTTAGGCTTGGCTTTAGTTGGCTCTCTGAGTTCTTCCTTGAGATGAGTAATTCTCTCTTCCTCTTCTACCAAAACCTCTTCCAAATGAGGCTCCAATTCAGGCATGCCTGTCTCATTTGACTCTGGCTCCTCTCACCTCTTCTCATCAAGCCTTAGTTATGCTTGATTCTCTAAAATAATGATTCAGGTTACATCAGGTTGAGTGACATGCCTTTTAATTTTTGTGTCACTCTCCACCATATGCTTTTTTGCTTATGTCTATCTACTTTCTAAGCAACATCTTTTACTAATACATCAAAGAAAAATGATTATCTCTTACTAACACATATGAGTTGTCTTTAGTTGTATGACTAAATTAGTACTCAAAGTTATTCTATCATTCTAACTCTAACTTTCATCAAATATTACTCTTTGGCAATTGGTAACATCTTGTGCTTATGATCCCATACTCATTTATTGTTCTGATACCACCCAATAGTGCCTTCGCTAGTCAACACTATCCGAGATGGCGCCACTGCCAGTCAATCGAACATCCTAAATTAGGATACCTAGCATAAATCATCTCCCCACTACTACAAGATTGACTAAATGAGTAAGGATTACATAAGCACAAACCATGTCACTACAACCATACAAATGGCCATAATCCATAAGATATACATACCATGTAAGTAGATGACTAAATAGAGTATATCATCTTTTAATATTTACAATCTTTCATCAAAATTACCAATTACGACACTAACTACCTATCAAAATGAAATAACACAACTAACTAGACTACATCAATTCTCCCTACTTGGAGTTCCAACCCCAGATTGGGCTCCCTTAAGTAAACTTGTTAAGATTTTAAAATAAGGTGAGCTAGGCAACTCAGTAAGTAGGCAAGTAAAAATAAAAGATGACTTCCCTTGATCAAACTTGAACCATCACTCATTTATTCATTAGTTAATCATGTCAAACATAGTTATAAAATTCATATCAGGTTTTACATAAATCATAGATATCAACTAAGTTTGACCATCAACCAATCCCATGACCATACCAAACCTAATGCCATATCCATGAATCTTGGGCTACTACATAGTCCTACAGAATCAATAATTATGCAGCATGAACAAACACTCTCAAATCATATCATGAATGTAAATCTAGATATGAAGGTGACTTTGGCCTAGGCCCTCATGTCCTATGAGGTTACCACCCACTTTTGCCCTAAAGTGGCAATGTATGACTTGAGGCCCCCGAAGCTAAGCACAAGTAGATCATTGGCCCTATTTAATCCGCCCCCAATGTCTAGCAAGGTGGATCACTAACTAATGTGTAGTGTCTCATAGGCACACTAAGCTCCCTCTCAAGCCCTGTCAACCTTTGCCCTTTGGCTAACTATGGCCTGCTTGAAAGATCATCACGGAATCCTAATGCATCATGTCCTCAACATATGCATCTCATATCCTTGCCACATGTTTGCCCAATCAAACCTAATATTACTCAGATTATATGCATCTCATATCAATGTCACATGTCTGCCCAATCAAACCCCATATTACTCAAGTCATGTGCATCTCAACATATCTAGTCATCCAGGTTTCATCTCCTTGTCAAATAGGCCAAGCAAATCTCTCCATTATCATCATCGTCATCATCATCATCATCATTATCATCATGTGCACATCTCAATCACTCATGCTATCTTTCATGATGCATATCAAATGTCATGCTATGCATCATCTATCATATGGAGCCCAAGTCCCATCTCATGCATCATGCAACATCACTAATATACACAAATAAAGTATACCCTTCACTTAGGCATTTCATCAAATACATGTGGGGTAAAATTTACAAAAAATAAATCGCAAAGAAAATATGGAGAAACATGTAAGGCATGCTCAATACAATAAAGCTAATGAGTAAATTTAATTCACTTATATTACACATGTTTAAGCTTAGTTATTTGCAAATCTTTATCTCTTTTAGATGAATTTCATGCTTATTTATTGGATTTTCTAGGTGTCTTGAAGATGAAAAAGAAGAGAAAAAGGATGGAAAGGAAGAAACTCAAAGTATAAAAAAGAAAATAGCAAAAAAAATGAGTAAAAAAATCAACATAACACCAAGTCAGCAAGCCAGCATCGGCGGCGCCAGGATTGAAGACCACTAGTGCCAGGCAGCAAGTTAGCGCTGCCAGCTCCAGCGGCAGGCCAATAAAAATTATGGATTTTTTGCAATGCATACCTTGGGGGTTTTTAAAGAAAAAGCTAGGGTTTTTCAAGAGTTCTTTTGACTTCCATTTGAAGAGTTTTCTCTGAGGTTTGGCGGTCGAATTCTAAGAGTTTCCTTGTGGAGAAGAAGAAGAAATTACAAGTAAGAAAGAAGAAAGAGAGAAGATGTCCTTCATTGTGATCATCCTATTTAAGGAAGTGGTTTGATTTTCTCTTATGAACTAAATCTCTTTTTCTAGGGCGAAGATGTAACCCTTTTGATACTCTTTGTTATGGATTTTTGGATATTATTAATGTTATATGATCTTGTTTCATTCATGATATTGTTTACAATGATTTAACTTATTTTATTGCTTGATCATCAATATTATGAGTTAGATTAATTATCAAAACATGGTTAAGGTAGACACCATATGCTAAACTATGAGCTCCCTTGAATAAAAAAGATAGATGGTTAAGGTAAATACCATATGCTAAACTATGTTATTTTGATTCTTATGTTCTTGAGCTTAATGGAATTTCACCTCAATTATGCTATACACCATAGATAATTGGAATAAGTGAAAACACTTGATTTAAACCCTCACTCCTAACGGTAATAATCTTACTTTTGAAAGAATAAACCCAAGTGAGGCATTGAATCCAACATTCTATTAGCAAAGGGGTATCATCTAGTGGTAAAATTGGATCCCTAGACATTTGCATCTTATTAATCTCTCTGCATTATATTTAACTATTTATTTAGTTGAATTCTATTAAGTTTCTAAAATTCTAAAATTATACCAAACATTATTCCAAGTTTTTTTAGTTATAAATACATTCTTTTAAGGTTAAGATAGTTAAGTAACTAAAATTAATTAAATCGGTTTGACCATTCTCTATGGGATCGACTCTTGCATTGCATACTATATTACTATATGTCCATACACTTGTGAGGAATTATAAATTTGAACCACCAAAAGCCTCATTTAAATTATTGAAATCAAGAACTCAAAGCATAAATCCAACATGAATTCAAAATGGCCCAAACATAATGCATAAGAATCATCTAATGGGAAAAAATATGTATGAGTTTAGAAAAATCATTCTTACTTACTCAAAATCCAAAGATTCAAGCTCTCACACAAAACTCTTGCTTCTCAAGGCTAGTAAATGGAAGAACTTTTCTTCTAGGGCTTAGATTTACACCTTCACACTTTCTTTCTTTCTAAAAATGGTTGCTCTTCTATAAAGGAAATGATCTAATTTTACTATTCACTATTCACTGCTCATTGTTCAATGTTCACTATTCAAGTATATTGTTCATGTTTTTGCTACTATTCAAAATCACTATTCTTTTACACTTTTCACGCAGTTCAATTTTCATTTTCATTTTTCATCTATAAAAGCATATATATATATATGTTGGTCCCATTCAGATGGTGACTCGAGAGGAGGGTGGGTTAAATTGAGTTTTAAAAATTTTTGGCCAAATAAAGATTCAAGTACAAAACTAAATAAGAGATTAATAAAATAATACACTTAGATAGGTATTTTTATATTGGTTTAGCCCTTCACTTGGGTTCCTACTCCACTTCTCTGAGTTAGCCTTTTTTGATAAACTCAGATTCCACTAACACTTATTGATTTTCCAAGCTCACCAATGAACTTACACAAGTTGGTTTTTCAAGCTCACCAACAAACTTATACAAGTACTTAGCAACTGTCCTACTTGCTTTCACTAAACACATGCAAGTTAACAAACTTGCAGAGATATACAGAAATGAAAGTGTACAAATATCAATGCCTCTAATAAACTAATTTTGTATGAAGTTTGAAAGAAATAAACACAAATAATATCACAATAAATGTAATAGGATTTAGATCCCCAATTGTTGTTGAGTGGATGAATGGATTTACATGCTTCTCTAAATGAATTGCAATGGATCTAAGAAACACAAAAGAAAAGCCCTAAAGTCCTTTTGTAAATGCTCTCTCTGATTTTAGTGTAAAACTATTATTTTCTTCGATCTCACTTAACTCCTTTTAGATTTGAGATTTCTGACTTTTCTTTAGGGGCTCTTCTTTCTCTATTGTGGTAGGTGAGAAATATTTAATACTAAAAAATACTCAAATGTAAGACCATTATACGCTGAGTGCTATTTCGGAGGCCATGAACTAACATCAGACCCTCCAAAATTGTAAACGATTTGAGAAGCTTTCGCTCAACTTAGTACATCTCCATCACTTCGGAGGCTCCGAAATGGCATTACTGGAATGGCCTGCTTCAGGATCATGGAGACCAACTCTAAAATAATTGACTTCGTGAGTTTGTGACTCTAAAGCCTTTTTCTATTTTTGAAGTTTTTCGATGACTCCAAAACATATTTGTCAACTCTAAAGTTGTTTTGGCTTCATTTGACAAGCTTAGCTTAACTCTGAAAGTCTGGTTTATCTCTGAAGTAAGTATGTCGGTACTCCAAAGCATTAAATCTGAGCTTTGATGTTGACTTTGAAGGAGTTCACTATCTCTGAAGTATTTATCTTATGATTCAGACCGGTCATGTCTTCTAAAGAGCATTCTATTGACTCCAAAGGCAAATGGCTTAACCCCAACGCCTATGTATTCATGACTCCAAAGTGTTATCAATACTTCTTTCATTATTTTCTTGTCTCAAAAATGCTTCAGTGGCTCCAAGACTTCCTTACTAAATTCAAAGCTTGTGATTTCGTAATTCTGACAAACTGTTCCCTTGTCTCTGAAGCTTTCCAATGGTTCTTAAGCACCTTAACTGACTCCAAAGTATACAACTTTGTGATTCTGAAGGAGTGAGCTTTGAATCTGAAGTTGACTCTGAAGCTTCCTTGAAGACTTTAAACTTTTTATTTTCTTATTTTAAGTATATGTGTAATTTGTATATTTAATGTTCAATATAACATTTGCTTGGTTTCTTATATTGATCATTATAAAGATTATTCTTAAGTTAAGATTGTAAACATTTCTGCAAAATGCTTAAGAATGAATTGTTAGTACCTTAGTGCTTCACTCATGTCTTTGTTCATCATCAAAACATACTTGGTTAAGAATGCTCATCATTAAAATCAAGCTTATTTTAAGATAGTATGTTCAACATTCTCTCTCTTTTGATGATGACAAAACAGTGAGTGATATACCTTTCAAAACTTGTTTAACAAAAAATTTAAAGCAACTTATTTTATAGGTATTTGAGTAAAATTTCTATTAACTAATTCATTGCAGCTCCCCCTAAATTGATGCAAATTATTTTAACTGTATTTCATACAGCAAAAGTTTTCATTCATATCAGTAAAAATTTTCATTCATTTCAGTTTATACATACATTCTCCCTATTTATACATGCAGATTTTCTCCCCCTTTTTATCATAATCAAAAATATAAAAATAAGTAATATTCATGAGCAATCATAAAAAAATGCACACATATTGAACTTTTCATTGATAAAAAATTTCAGATACAATGTATATACATCGGAGAAATTACAAAAATGTACAATAAAAAATTATGTCAGAGAGAAAGTGCAAAAAGGTATCAGTGTCACTTGGGTGGTTTGGGTTTTCTCTGGTAGGTCTTGAGAAAGATATCTTTGAGAGGTGGAAGAGGTGGCTTGGGTTGAGAAGATGATGGTGTAAAAGAGGGCTTGGATGTTCTAGGCCATTTTGGTGGAGGAGATGAGATGAAAAATGGATCCTTGGATATACTAAGGGAGGTTCATGGGTATAAGCTGTAGTGTCACAGCTTGATACATAGATAAAATCAATTCTCTCTCAAAATTTTGGATACAGCAGTTCAGGAAAGACTGGAGGAAGCCCTTTCAAGAGATTTTCTGTTTTTGCATTCATCCTAGTTGTATACTCTTGATAGTACATGGTGATTATTTCAATAGGAGTCTCTTTGTGTTTTTTGGGATGTTGTATTCTTGGCTTCCTCTTAGGTTTAGAGGATGAAAGATGTGTTGAAGAGATGGTTCAGGTTGTGGTTTTGGTTTGGGTTTGGTAGAAGGTGGTGGTGAAGATTTTGGTTTTTGAAAAGTAACTAGTGGAAATTGTATCTATCTTGAATAGAGGGATCTAAAATTTGAGGGTATAGAAGAGGGAGATTGTCAACAATGGCCTCTAGGTTGGCATTATTGTAGAAGGAGTATTCTTCCTTAGTGATAATAAAGAATTGATTAGGACCTGAGGGAGATGGAAATACTTTTTTGATGGGTCTTGATGTTGTAAGCATCTGAATAAGTTTTTCAGAGTACTCTTAAAGAATTAACTCTCTATCAGGAATGTGAATTATGTGACCATTGGGAGTCAAAGGAGGATTTGAAAGAAGTTGAATTCTATGTAGAATATTGGGATCCTCAAGTTCTGAAAATAGAAATTCTTGGGGGGGTATAATGATGTTTTGAGAGAGAAATATTCTAGCAACTTCAAAATTGATTTTGGTTTTAGTTGCAAACTCAAAAAAAGTCATCCTGATTGGATTGGTAATTCAAACAAGAATGTTAGGATTATCAATAGTTTATTTTGGAGGAGATTTTGGAGAAGTTGGAGTTTTTCTTTGTGCTGGACGAATTAAAAGTGAGTCCCATTTTGGTGAAATTTGATCAATTTATTCAGGAAAGAGTTCTCCCAACAAATAATTTTTTTTGTTAATGAATCCCATTTCATCAAATGGTCCTGATGGAAGAAAATGCCATTTAGGAGTTGGTATAGTGTAGGATACCTTCCATATCTAATAATGGCTCGATGAGATTGGAAAGATAATCCTTTGGAAATGGTGGAACTGATGATGAAGGCTGTGTTGGAGGAGGCTAACTCATAAATTGAGTAACCTCTAGAATAACAAAAGATGATGATGGATGAGGAGGTGAAGGTGAGGGAGAAGACATCATTATTATTGGGGAGTCGGTTCTCACTAGTGAGGAGTGATGTAGTGGTGATGAGTGAGTTGGAAGTGGAGAGAAATGAGGATGAGGTGGTGAGAAGTGAGGATAATAGGCTTGATCTTTGAATGATTCTGCTAGTGATTGCAGAGAATCAAGTCTTTAGTCAATTTTACTAGCTCTTAGGATTATAGATGACATGGCAGTGGAAAGATTATGATCCATTCTATTCATTTGAAGAGATAGAGTAGACAAATAATGTTCAGTCATTGTTAGTCTATCTTCTAGATACTGTGGGATTGGTTGTGATGTGGGAATTGATGAGGTGGATGGTTGATGAGCATGAGTGGGTCTGATGGGTGAAGGAGATTGGATGGGTGTGAATGAAGTGTTGGCTGCTGCTGCTGTCTTATTTTCTTCTCTTAATACTTCTTCTAACCCTTGTACTCTGACATTTCCTTAATCTTCTCTAAAGATTACTTCTCGTACTCCCAGGTTCTCATGTCTTGTTGGACTTTCTGATTCTTGCTCTTCTAATCTGGATCTTTTTAGTTGATTTGTTTCTAATCTGGATCTTTTTAGTTGATTTGTTTTTCTTCTTTTTTCACTGATCCAGCCTTATGATGTTCTCTTTAAACCCATTCTTTTTAATGTTCTTTCATCAACTATGTATGAGTCTTTAGACTTTTCTTTCTTCTCTCTTGTCAAATCTACTCCTGCATTTCTAAGAATTCTTGTGAAGATCATCCCATATGGAAGTGAAAATCTTGTTGTAGATTTCATTAAATATAGATGATCTACTATGATTTATGCAAGATTTATCTTCTTTTTGTTGTTTAAAGCACACAACACTTTTGCATGCTTCTCTGAAATTGAGTGTGTGCTCCTATCCTTGGATACATATTATTTATCAACATTGTGTATGCCAATTTGTAATATAGGCTCAGATTCTTGGCATGTAAGTAATTTTCTTTTGCATCTATTTCAACTCATGCCAGTTCTAAGAGTAATCTTACTCTACTTGATGACCACTCAACATGTTCTTCTTCTATTCTAAGGAGGTTAAGGATTCTTCTCAGATTATTAGGGGATAGGTTTATCTCAATCTCTCCTATCCATGACTTCTATATATTTGAGTTCAAATTGCTGATTAAAGCCTTCACCATTTTAGGATAACATGGCCCTTTACAACTCAGAAAATCAGTCCAACCTTAGAATGAAACCATTCACATGCTTCAATTTCATTCCTCTTTCTCCAAATACTTCAAATTTGAATGCCCTAACCTTAACAATTTTCTTATTCTCATACCTTTCAAGATATCCAGAGTAGGCGTTTTCTCTGTTAAGAAAAATTACCTCAAATGTGGCATCTTCTTGTCTTACTATTTTAGAGATTCCTGTCTCTGAGGCTTCATCCCTTTCCTTCCTTATGATGCTTGATCAGTTGATTTTGTTCTTGCCATTATAGTAGAAAGATTTAGGGATTTAGATATTAATGGAGAAGATATGATGGAAGACTCGCTTGAGCTTAGGAGTTTGAATCAGGCAGGAAGTTGAGGGGTTTCTCTAAAGGAATGCTTTTGGATGCTCTAGAAAAGAGGGTTTTAGGTTTTTGGAAGTTTTTGAACAATTAAATAGAATTTTAGATTTTCTGTTTCTCAGAAATATGTTATTGGAGGCTCCAAAAGTAGGATATATGATCTTCAGAGGAAGCGATCGTGATAGTTCAGTCACTCTGAAGCTTTACTTTGGGGACAACATGATGTATCGAAGGCTTTGTCATAGAGTTTTGGAGAAATAGACTTCTTTCGGAGGCTTTGACATAGAGTTTTGGAGAAATAGACTTCTTTCGGAGGCTTTTCAGACCTTTTTCGAAGAATTCAAAATCTTGTTTCGGAGGCTCCGAAATATCGCTAATTTTTTTAATTAAAAATTATTCTTTTAGGTCATGTTTTGCCAGAGTTATCAGCAAGAGACTCATTTAAACATTTTACAAATGTTTTACTAATTTTCAACTTAAGCATTTGGATCTAAAACACCTAATTCTCTTCTTAATTTACTGAATCTATCTTCTAGAAGAGGTTTAGTAAAGATATCTGCTAATTAATTTTTAGTAGACACAAATTCTAAACATATATTATGATTCTGAACATGATCTCTGATAAAGTAATGCCTAATCTCTATATGTTTTGTTTTGGAATGTAAGACTGGATGTTTGGTTAGACTTATGGCACTAGTGTTGTCACATCTTATGGAAATATCAACAAAGTTGAGACCAAAATTATTTAATTGCTGCTTCATCTAAAGGATTTGAGCACAACAACCGTTAGATGCTACATATTCTACTTTAGCAGTTTGTTGGTCACAGTAGGATAAGCTAGAACCTAAGAAGGGGGTGAATTGGGTTTTATAAAATTTACTTCTTTTAACCCCTTTTTGATCAAATCCCTCTTTTTCTTTTATGTTGGCATGCTAGTCAAAATGAAGCAATGGATAAAACAAGTAGGAATATAGAGAAAAGATCAAGCACAGATAGCACACACAACTTATAGTGGTTCGGGCCCTCTCTTAGCACTTACTCTACTCTTTGAGTCAGCCTTACTTGTTGCACTCAGGTTCCCTAATCTTTTATGGAATCACACTTGGTTTTCCTGAGCTAACCAAGAACTCATACACTGGTTTTACTGAGCTCACCAGAAACTCACTATTTGGTTTTTATGAGCTCACCAATAACTCCAACAATGTTGGTTTTCATAAGCTTACCAATAACTTTAACAATGTTAGTTTTCACAAACTCACCAACAAATTTAACCCTCGATTTTTAAGCTAACCAAGAACTTCTATAAATGAAATAAGAAATTACACTTTTTGATGTGTTTCTTGTTGAGCAGTGAGGAAGATCTTAGATGCAGTTGTGGAGAGATTGGCCTTGAAGGAGATTGAAGAATGAAAGCTCTTTAGGAATATAGAAGTGGTAGATCTTGGCCTTTAGGATTTACAAGAGGATTTCTCTCTTTTTATTGTTTATATATTCTCTTTTCTGCTCTCTATCTTCTTATTCAAATATCCCTTAAGTGCTTCTTAAATAGATCTTGAAAACTTGATCATTCGATGAGGAGCTTAGAATTTTTGTTCCTTGCAACATTTGAATTTTCAACCATTAGGCATCGTCAAGTGGTATGGCAGGCGCCTGGTCCAAGCAATTGTGTGCCATGCGATATGCTAGGTGACTAGGGCAAGCGACTGTGGACAATTTTTAGCTTTTTTTCCAAGTGAATCTTGCTGCCTTCTGGTAGGCGGTATAGCAAGCAGTTGCCATACCGACTATGCTCTTAGGTAATAGGCATAGAAGATTGGAGAATTTGCCAAGCAGTTCATCTTCTGGTGCTTCATTTCTTTATTCATCTTACTATCTATTGCCAGGCGATTTGCTTCAAGTGGCTGGCATCCTTCAATTATGTTTTTGCAATTTGCTTCTTTTTGAAACTTTGACATCTTTTATTTTAGCTCAAAATGCATTTGTCACAAGTTGTATATATGAAGTATGAATAGTATATTTGATTCATACTTTGAAATGGATGTGTGTATTAAGTATATTTTCTTTTATTTGTTCATGACACATGGTTTCATTAAAGGTCATGTATATACTATGTCAAGGTATATTGAAATAATTGTTCAATTATGAATATCTAAAAAAATGAGCTTCCATAAGTTGTAGATCATGAATAGCCATAATGAATTTGCGCTTTGAGAAAGATGAGTTCACTTAAGCATGTTGTTGTTCTTTTATCTACAAATGATGTTTTCATATTTTTCTGTTTATGAAGACATGCCTAATTAATTATAAACATGTTTCCTTGAAGTTATCAAACATTCTATAATTATCCATTCATGATATACATACGTTGTGAAGCATGGATGTTTGTTTTAATCTATATATTTTATAGGAAGTTCATCCGATTATGATTTCTTTCTTTCATCAATTAATACTTCCATGTAGAGCATATATATATATATTCATAAAAGATCCAACATATGATAATAAGATGATTGCATAATAGATTATATGATTGTTTATCAGGTAATCATAAATATGTAAGAGATTTTTGGAAGATAACCAAATAATAATGTATCTTGAAGTCATTCTAGTAAAGGATTTCAAAGATGTATTTTGACAATTTATTCTTATAGCAGAATATTTGAAATCATAGCAAAGTATGCGTGTATGCTTGTTATTGTAAGTTGGGATATACATTAGAATACATATGCTTTCTTTTGAACTAATTTATAGTTAAATAAACGATTGGAAGATTGGTTTCAAGGTTTCTGAAATATATCAAGTTTAGACTTCAGAGCCTCTAAAGTAATTCTTTGGAGTTTCTAAAATGACTTTAGAGTTTATGACTTAACTTCAGGTGAGTTAATTGGATGTTGTAATTTTAGAGGTTTAAAAGCTGTATTGGGTGCTAGTTTCAGAGTTTTCTGATCCTAAAAAATTAAAGAGTTGTTTCAGAATTTCTGAAACTACTTTAAGTATAAGCTTTATAATTTCTAAGAAATTACTTTAGGACCTCTGAGGATGCAGAAATAACTTTCTGAGATACTATTAAAGTTTCTAAAATACTTTATAATTTATGAGTAATTCAAATACAAGTTTTAGGTAATGTTCCAATTCTTATATTCATGTGATCATTATTATTATAAAGTAAATAATTTATGCACATGAATCAACATGAATTGTATATATTAGGCACATGTATAATTCTAATTCTTGTTTTCCAATATTAACAATATCATTAGCATAATGTCAATCTAGTATAAGTTTTGTTGTCATCAAAATCATCTATTATACATGTGTGAATCATCATCACAATACATGTATGACTCAACATAGTTGATAATGCTACAGAAGTCTGTTTCTTGGAAGACCACGATATGATCATGCTTCCTAGAAACTAACACGATCCTGAGATGCTCTTCCTATTTACTTTATATCCAGCAAAATCTGTATCTGAGTACCCTACTAAATTGAAATCAGAACCTTTTGGATACCACAAACTGAGGTTTGATATGTTCAAAAGGTTTCTAAAGATTCTTTTTATAGTAATTACATGTGACTCTTTGGGATCTGATTGAAATCTAGCATATATGCAGACACTAAACATTATATCTGGTCTACTTGCAATTAAATATAATAATGATCCTATCATGCTTCTATAGTGTTTGTTACATACTGATTTACCTCTTTCATCTTTGTCCATCTTTATTGAAGTGCTTATTGGTGTTCCATATCTTTTACCATCTTCCATATTGAATTTCTTTAGGAGTTCTTTTGTATACTTGACTTGGTGAATGAAGTTCCTTCTTTCACTTATTTGATTTGTAGTCCCCAGAAGAAATTGAGTTCACCCACCAAGCTCATTTCAAATTCTCCCTACATAGTCTTAGAAAATTTTTGATAGAGATTTTCATTAGTTGTACCAAATACTATGTCATTAACATAAATGTGAACTATAAGAATGTCTTTATTTGCATGCTTAATGAAAAGAGAGGTATCCACTTTACCCCTTGAAAAACCTTTTTCAATCAAAAATTTGCTTAGCCTCTGATACCAAGCTCTAGGAGTTTATTTCAAACCATAGAGAGCTTGTATAATGAGGATCTTCAAACCTAGGGGGTTGTTCCACATGTACCTCTTCATTAATGAAATTATTCAAGAATGCAGTTTTTACATCCATTTGATATAGCTTGAAATCTATATATGAGCTTGAAATTTATATATGACGCAAATGCAAGAAGCATTCTAATGGCTTCAATCCTTGCAACAGGGGCGTATGACTCTTCAAAGTCAATACCTTCTTGCAACTAATCTTGCCTTGTTTCTCACCATAATTCTTAATTCATATAGTTTGTTCTTAAAGACTCATTTTGTTCCTATAAAAGTTTGATGGTTTAGTCTTTGCACACATCATTTCTTTTAAATTGATCCAATTCTTCTTGCATAACTACAATTCAATTTTCATCTTCTAATGCTTAGTCTATGCAAGTTGGTTCTAATTGAGAAATGAAGGCAAAATTCTCACATATTTGGTGATAGGATGATCTAGTTCTCACTTTATCGAACACATCACCAACTATTTGGTTTTTAGGATAAGCATGCATAAACCTCCAATCTTTGGGAAGAGATGAGTTATCTACCTCATTTACCTCTGTTGTGGATGATTCAGCTTCATCCATTGTTGTCTCTGATAGTGGAGCTTCTACTTGATTATCTTGTAGTTTCAGGGTCTCCACACTTGTTTAAAGATCTTCTGTCTCATCATCAAAATCACTATTTCTTTTTGTAGAGTTGGTATGTTCATCAAATTTAACATGGATAGATTCTTCTATAATCTTAAGTCTTAAGTTGTATACTCTAAATGCTTTACTAACAATAGAATAACCTAGAAATATGCCTTAATCAGATCTTTTATCAAATTTTCTAAGGTTTTCTTTACCATTGTTAAGAATAAAGCACTTACAACCAAAGATATAAAAATATAGAATATTTGGTTTCTTGACATGGTATAATTCAAATGAAGTTTTGTTAAATATGGATCTAGCAAAGATTCTATTAATAATATAGCATGTGGTGTTCATTTCTTAAGCCTAGAAATACTATGGGAGGCTGTACTCACTCAACATTGTCCTTGTCATCTCTTGTAATGATCTGTTTTTCCTTTCAGGTACTCTATTTTGTTAGGGTGTTCTTGGTGCAGAGAATATTTGAAGAATTTCATTACTTTCACAAAAATTAGCAAATTTATAATTTCAAACTCTCTACCATGATCACTTCTTATGGCAACAATATGAGAGCTTTGTTCATTCTGTATGCATTTGAAAAATACTTCAAAGAATAAAAAAGCTTCATCTTTAGATGCTAGAAATATTACCCAGGTAAATATACTATAGTCATCTACAATAACATATGCGTAATATTTCTCTCCAAGGCTTCTTATCCTTGTTAGTCCAACTAAATTCATATGTAGCAACTAAAGAAGTTTTGTTGTGTTTACTTCTTTGTTTGATTTAAAAGATTCTTTTACTTGCTTACCTTTCACGCAAGCATCACATAATTTATTGTCAAATTTGAGTTTTGGTAAGCCAACAACAAGATCCTTATTATATAATCTTTCAATTAGATTTTGTTGGCATGTCTTAGCCTTCTATGCCACAACATGGGTTCATTGTGATTCGCAATAAGACACTTAGCTTGAATATTTGAAGATCACCAAATATATATTTTCATGTCTTTTTCCATATACTATAACTAATCGAGACTTATCTAATACAGAACAAGATTGAGATTCAAACACAACTTTATAGCTTTTGTCACAAAATTGACTTACGCTAAGAAGATTGTGTTTCAATCCTTCTACTAAAAGTACATCTGAAATTAAAGTAGATAGAGGTTGGTCATCCTTACCAATCTCAACTACTCTACCTTTACCATTGTCACCAAAGGTTACTATTCCACCATATTTCATTTTCACCTCTATGAATAGCTCCTTATTCCCTGTCACATGCCTTGAGTAACTACTATAGATATACCATGTACTACTCTTTGTGGCTCCCAAGCACACTTGCATAGATAAAGTTAAGTCTTAACCTTTGATACCCATTTGGGAATGGGTCCAGGTGGGTTAGTTATAGGTAATGTTAGTACCCATTATTTCTTGGGTAAGATAGTCTTAACTAAAGAATTTTGGGTTGAATTTAATACATTTGCAATAGTTTTTGGCACCCAAATTATAGTCTATTTAGGTTTGAATTTTATATTTTGTTGTTGTCCACTTCTTTTCTTTGGTTCCATTTTTAACAGAGTGGAAGTCAATGTCTTTTTCAGAGCATTGTTCCCAGCTACTACTTGCTCAAGTTTGCTATTGGTGTTTTCGTCACTCTTAAGCTTGGAATTTTCTTCCTTTATTTTGGAGCATTCATTTTAATCTTTTTGAGCTCCCTTTTTGTTTCTCTACACTTATCTTTCAAAGTAATGAAATCTTAATATAATTCTTCTAACATTTCTTCACGGCTGTGAGTTTTGGAATCAGAATTTACCTGCTCTTCATGGATTGCCATGAAGCTGATTCCAGTATGAAGTTCATCATGATTGCTTTTGTTTGGAGAGAGTTAACTGATTTGAGATTCATGTTCTTCTTCTTCCTCACTTTCACTTTCATTTATAATATTTTATAGTATTTCCCATGCTGCTAGAGCTTTTCTTCTTCTTCTGAAACTTTCTACTAGTTTTGTTGTTGTTGTTATTGTTGTTGTTGTTATTGTTGTTGTTCCTTCTATCAAAATATGAATTGTATTTCTTCTTTTACTGATCATTTTGTCTCTTATCTGATTCTGGACAGTCAAACCTCATATGTCCAGGTTTCTCGCAGTTGTAACAGGTGGGTGGCTCTTTCTTTCTGTCATTTCTTCCAAAGTTGTTCCTTGAATTATTTCCAAACTTTTTCTTTCTTAGCATGGATTTGAATTTTCTCGTAATCATTGCCATATCTTCATCTTCATCTCCACTTGCAGATGCATCAGTTTGGGATTCTTCATTTTCTGATTCAGCTTTAAGAGCAATTGCTTTCTTGCCCTTTTGGTTCTTCTATATTTTTCTACTTTATTAATACTTCATGAGTCATAAGAAATCCCATGAGCTCTTCTAAACTCATTGTGTCCAGATTCCTTGCCTCCTAGATTGTTGTTACTTTAGGCATCCATTGCTTTGATAAAGATCTCAGAATTTTCTTTATCATTTTGAGCTCTACATATTTTTCTCCTAGATTTTTCAGCTCATTTGTTATCTTTTGAAATCTTCTAAACATGCCATAGATAGACTGTGTTTGCTTCATGTTGAATGCTTCAAATTCCTACACAAGAAGATTTATCTTAGTTTCTCTTACTTATTTTGTGCCTTCATGTGCAACCTCTAGTTTGTCCCAGATTTCCTTTGCAGTATCACAAGAGGATATGTTGCCAAACTCAGCAGATATAAGGGCACAATAAAGATACTTCTTTACCTTAGCATCTTTCTCAGCTGCTAGAATATCCTCAGTAGTGTATTTATCTTCAGTATTTAGGGCATCAAACGATCCTTGATGATTTTTCATAGCTGATAATCTGAGGCAATTAGGAAATTTTTCATTTTTATCTTCCAGTATCCATAGTTTGTAACATCAAATAGTGGAGGTTTGAAAGTTGGTTGACATTTAGCAGAAGTGTTGTAAAAATAATTGGCCATAGAGATCTCTTCATAAGTTATATGATTGTATAACTGGTGAAGCCCGCTCTAATACCAATTGTTGGTCCTGTTCAGATGGTCACTTAAGAAAGGGGGGATTGAGCCTTTAAAATTTTCAGCCAAATAAAGATTCAAATGCAAAACTAATAAGAGATTAATAAAATAATACACTTAGACAAGTATTTTTATAGTGGTTTGGCCCTTCACTTGGGTTCCTACTCCACTTCTCTAAGTTAGCCTTTTCTGTTAAACTCAGGTTCCACTAACACTCATTGGTTTTCCAAGCACACCAATGAACTTGCACAAGTTAATTTTGCAAGCTCACCAACAATCTTATAGAAGTACTCAGCAAGTGTCCTACTTGCTTTCACTACACAAATGCAAGTTAACAAACTTACAGAGATATGCAGAAATGAAAGTGTACAAATATCAATGACTCTAATAGACTGATTTTGTCTGAAGTTTGAGATCAATAAACACAAATAATATAACAATAAATGCAATAGAATTCAGATCTCCAATTATTGTTGAGTGAATGAATAACTTTGAATGCTTCTCTGAATGAATTACAATGGAGTTGAAAAATGTGGAAGAAAAGACTAAAAGTCTTTTTGTAAATGCTCTCTTTAATTTTCAGTGTAAAACTATTATTTTATTCGATCTCACTTAACTGCTTTTATATTTGAGATTTTTGACTTTTCTTTAGGGCCTCTTTCTTTGTTGTGGTAGATGAGGATAGTTAATGCTGAGAAACATTCGAATTTAAGACCGTTGTATGCTTAGTGCTATTTTGGAGGCCATGAACTAACATTAGACCCTCCAAAATTGTAAATGATTTGAGAAGTTTTCACTCAGCTTAGTATGTCGTTGTTACTTTGGATGCACCGAAGGTAGTCTTCGGAGGCTCCAAAATGGCATTACTGGAATGGCCTGCTTTGGGATTGTGGAGGCCGAGTCCGAAGTAGTTGACTTCGTGAGTTCGTGACTTCGAAGCCTTTTTCAATTTTTGAAGCAAGTTTTTTGGTGACTCGAAACATATTTTTATCTTTGAAATACCTTGTCGACTTTGAAGGTGTTTTGGCTTCATTTGACGAGCTTGACTTAACTCTGAAAGTCTGATTTGTCTCTGAACTAAGTATGTCGTTGACTCCGAAGCATTAAATCTGAGCTTTGATGCTGACTTTTAAGGAGTTCACTATCTTTGAAGTATTTATCTTCTGATTCTGATGAGTTGTGTCTTTTGACGAGCATTTCATTGACTCCGAAGGCAAATGACTTAACCCTGAAGCCTATGTATTCATCACTCCGAAGTGTTATTAATACTTTGTTCATTATTTTCCTATCTCTGAAATGTTTCAATGGCTCCAAGGCTTCCTTGTTGAATCCGAAGCTTGTGATTTTGTGATTTTGATAGACTGTTCCTTTGTATCCAAAACTTTCCAATAGTTTTGAAGCACCTTGACTACCTCTGAAGTATGTAACTTTGTGATTCCGAAGGAGTGAGCTTTGAATCAGAAGTTGACTTTGAAGCTTCCTTGAAGATTTTAAACTTTCCATTTTCTTTTTTAAGTATATGTGTAATTTGTATACTTAATGTTCATGAGAATTTACTTGGTTCTTCTATTGATCATTATGAAGATTATTCTAAGATTGTAAATATTTCTACAAAATGCTTGAGAATGAATTGTTAGTATCTTAGTGCTTCACTCATGTCTTTTCTTATCATCAAAATATAATTGGTTAAGAATGTTTATCATCAAAATCAAGTTTGTTTTAAGATAGTATTTTCAACAATATACACTATATATTCTCTGAGTCCAAATCGTATGATTAATTCTATATCATGAGAGGTTCATGTCAAGATGTATGAGTGATATTAAAATCTTCCAACTATATAAAAATTTGATAACATTTCCTTTTTAACAAATAGAAAACTTTATTAATTAAACCATAATCTCACATCAAAATTCTTCCAAATTCTCATGATATCATAATACATGCAAAATATAATTATTTAGTGGATTGGTATGTCTGAATATCAAACATAACCTACTTACCTCAATTTCATTATCTTCTCCTCCATGATGCCTCTCTCTCTCTCTCTCTCTCCCTCTCTCTATGCTATTTCCCTCTCTTTATAAACCCATGCTACCATCCTCCCATGTAAAGCACATGGGTTGGGTGGGGTATTACACACCCATAGCCGTCCACTTTGTCTTCCTCATCATTAGTAAGCACTAAGTTAGCAATTTAATTTTAAGTTCTTATATATTCATTTAAAACTTTAGTAGCAATTCTTGGTTGCATTGATAATAAAAATAATCATTTTATATTGTAAGATAAGCGTAATAGTTAAGGTTGGTAATGGATTTGCCTTAGCATGATAATTTACTAAATATGCTAAAAATTTTAGCACATATAAACCACGACAACCATTGCCTCTATTTGAATTTAATAATTGTTATTCATGTCCAAATGCAAATAAAACCTAACTCAACTTATAACTAAGAGTTGAAGGCAAACTTTAGTCTGATCTAGTTAGTATAATATATATATATATATATATATATGTGTGGAAAATGATCTAGTGTAGCCGCCTACACTGAAATATTCAGTTTAGCTGGTGTAATCACTGTTTGATTGTGCGGGTGTAATCCAGGCTGTCCATGGGGCGCTGTGAGTGAGGCAGGAAGGAAGTGGGAGACTTTTGACTCCGACTCCAAGAAAAGAAAAACACGCATGTATGAGCTGACAACAACCACTTCCCATCTCCCTCTGTCCCACCTGTCACACCTACTTCTCATCTTTCCCAACCAAATGGGCGACAAAAACCCATCTCCTTCTTCCTGTCTTCCCCAACCATGCAAAGTAATTGCTAGAAAATGAGCATGAGAAAAGTGACTCAAACCTACCCTTGTCCGATTCGGTTTTCCTTTACGAAAATTGCCCACAAATTTTCAGATCATGACACATATATGTTACGTGCCCGAGCCCAAATGCAACCATCCATGCCTAAAGATTCAACCAGCAAGGTTCAAAATTCTCCATGATGTAGACCGAGTTTGAAGCCATCCATTACGGTAGGTCGGCATTCTTCTAGAGATTGTCTTGGCATAACACATGGCATACCAATCTGTGGGATATCGATTTCCCTAAATGAAAGAGTCCATAAAAAAAGAATCTTTAGGAAACATCTATCATTTGCAGCGGTTCATGTCACATAATAAACCCAAAAAGAGAGGGAAAATTATTCATTTGTATCATTACAGAACTACAATTGGTTGTGTAGGGAAATCCGTCTATAAAAGCCTTCCGCTCTCAAATTCTGCCTCTTAATTCTCCCATTCTCTTCAACTCTCACTCACTCCTCATTTAGTCATGTCGAAGAACATCCTAGTCACAGGCAGAGCTAGATACATTGACAACCACACCGTTCTATCGCTGCTGCTTGGATGATTCAAGGTAGTCATTGTCAACAATCTCGACAATTCCTCAAAGATCGCAATAAAAAAGTCATTGAGCTCATAGAGGATTCTGGGAAGAATCTGACCTTCCACCAAATGAGAAAGGACTTTCGGACATAGTGTTTCAATCTCAGATATAACAAAATGTGACATTGCAAGCTGAATACTCCAACCAAGTCCAAAATATTAACTCTAGACATGAATATCATAAACTCAGACATGCCTATTCAACTCTAAACATGACGATTCATGCTTAGAAAGTGCCACTTTGAGGCCATACGACTCATGATGGAGGCTGATTCAGGAAAAATGATCAACATGAAAGTTGTAGCACTTAAAATTATATATCCAACAAGCCAAAAATTATATAATTCAAAGTTCATTTGAGAACATTATGATTAAAATACTACAACTATCTCCAGAGCTTCACATATTCAAAACCATGTTCGAATCAGAAGGCGTAACTTTGAGGCCATAGGACTCATAATGGAGGCTGATTCAGGAAAAATGATCAACATGAAAGTTGTACCCTTGAAATTATATATCCAATAAGCTAAAATTTATATAATTTTAAATTCATATGAGACAGTTATAATTAAAATACTGAAACTGTGTCCAAAGCTTCACATATCCAAAACCATATCCGAATCAGAAGGTGTCACCATGAGGCCATACGACTCATGATGAAGGTTGATACAGGAAAAATGATTAACATGAAAGTTATAGCCCTTAAAATTATCTATCAAAAAAGCTAAAAATTATATAATTCCAAGTTCATCTAAGAAAGTTATGATTAAAATACTAGAACTATCTCCAAAATTAGCTCTGCCATGTCTAGAATTAAATTTCAGACTTGGAGCGAAATGAGCTTCATGTCTAAAAATAGTTTCTTCATGTCCAGATGGTGAACCATTTTTCATGTCTAAGTTTGATTCTTCATGTCTGGAAACTAGTCCTTTATGTCTAGAAACTAGTCCTTTAAGTTTTGTAACTGTCTACTTTCATGTCTGAAATGTTGTTATTCATGTTTAACTACCTCTTTACATGTATGGGGAAAAATATAAAATATAATTTTATCAAAGTATACATAGGTATAGCAACAACTCGAGAATTTAGACTATATGAAAAAATTACATAGTTCCTGCCTAAGCCTAAGCAACCCTTTGATAAGTTATGATTAATTTTTGCATGCTTTTCAATTCCTAAAAAAATAAAATGCTCCAAAAAGGGTAAGTATAGGGATGAATTTAAGTATAAATACTTAGACAGTGGGACTTGGGACATGGGACATGGATAGTAGGACATGGGATGTGAACAGTGGGATGTAGGACATGGACAGTGGGACTTGGGACATGGATAGTGGGGACAATGGGACTTGGAACATGGACAGTGGGACTTAAGACGTAGATGGTGAGACATGGGACATGGACGGTTGGTTGCCTAGGCTTATGCTAGAGATAGATTTAGTATTTTAATCATAAATTTCTCATATAGACTTAGAATTACATGATTTTTGGTTTGTTAGATAGATAATTACAAGGGCTACTACTTTCATGTTGATTATTTTTCCTAAATCAACATCCATCATGATTCATATGGCCTAAAAGTGATATATTTTGATTCAGACATGGTTTTGGATGTGTGAAGGTCTAAAGATAATTTTAGTATTTTAATTATAACTTTCTCATATGAATTTAGAATTATATGATTTTTGGCTTGTTAGATAAATTTCAAGGGATACAACTTTTATGTTGATCATTTTTCTTGAATCAGCATCCATCATGAGTCGTATGGCCTCAAAGTGACACCTTCTGATTTAGACATGGTTTCAGATATGTGAAGCTTTAGAGATAGTTGTATTATTTTTATTATAATTTTCTCATCTGAACTTTAATTATATGATTATTGGCTTATTAGATAGATAATTTCAAGAACTACAACTTTCATGTTGATCATTTTTCCTGAATCAGCCATCCATCATGAGTTGTATGGCTTCAAAGTGATGCCTTCTAAGCATGAATTGTCATGTCCAAAGTTGAATAGCCATGTTTGAGTTTATGGTCTTCATGTCTAGAGTTAATATTTTAGACTTGGTTGAACTGTTCAGCTTGCAACATCACATTCTGTTATGTCCGAGATTGAAATGCCATGTCTGGAAGTCCTTTCTCATCTGGTGGAAGGTCAGATTCTTCCCAGAATCCTCTATGAGCTTGATACTTTTTCATTGCGATCTTCGAGGAATTGTTGAGATTGTCGACGATGACTGCCTTGAATCATCTGAGCAGCTGCTACAGAACGGTGTGGCTGTCGATGTATCTAGCTCCGCCCATGACTAGGATATTCTTCGACATGGCTAAGAGAGGAGTGAGCGAGAGTTGCAGAGAATGGGAGATATGAGAGGCGGAATCCGAGAGCAGAAGGCTTTTATAGACGGATTCCCTACGTAACCAACTGTAATTCTATAACGATACAAATGAAGAATTTTTTCCCTATTTTGGATTTATTATGCAATATGAACCATTGTGAATGATAGATGTTTCCTGAGGATTCCTTTATTATGGACTCTCCCATGTAGGGAAAGCGATGTCCCACAGATTGGTATGTCATGTGTTATGCCACGACAATCTCCAGAAGAATGCCGACCTACCGTAATAGATGGCTTCAAACTCGGCTTGCATCATGGTGAATTTTGAACCTTGCAGGTCGAATCTTTAAGCACGGACGATTGCATTTGGGCTTGGGCACATAACGTATACATGTCATGATTTGAAAATTTGTAGGCAATTTTCGGTAAAGGAAAACCGGATCGGACAAGGGTAGGTTTGAGTTGCTTTTCTTGTGCTTATTTTCTAGCGATTCCTTTGCATGGTTGGGAAAGACGGGAAGAAGGAGATGGGTTTCCATTGCTCATCTGGTTGGGGAAGATGAGAAGTAGGTGTGACAAGTGTAACTGAGGGAAATGGGAAGTGGTCGTTGTCGGTTCGTACATGCGTATTTTCCTTTTCTTGGAGTCAGAGTCAAAAGTCTCCCACTCCCTCTCTGCCTCAATTACAATGCCCCATGGACGGCCCAGATTACACCCGCACAATTGAAGGGTGACCATATCTACACTGAAACACTGAATCATTTCCCTATATATATATATATCTTCATAATTACATTATTAACATGTAGCAATATTTACATCTTATCCTCCATTTTTATTTCCTATTTTTAGTAGTATTGTGTGTAGTCAATTTGCCAATCCCTATTAATAACTCATTTGTGTGTTCTTTTTGGATCCACTCTAGAGTTTCAGCAAGAGACTAATCTCTTAAGGTTGGTAACAAATCTCATTAGGTACCTCATCAAAGTCCTACGTCAAGAACTCAAGACACTACCAAGAACATGAACTATTGGATTGGGATTATAACGATAATATCTCTAATTGGAGGATTTGTAACTAATGCTTACATAGGGAAATCCTTAATGGTTATTGGGTTATAGCATCTTCCTTCATTTATCTCATGGGTAACTCCAATTTATCCTAGAGGGTATTCCAGGATAGCAATGTAGAAAGAAAGAGATTGGGAGGAAAGGACAGAGTTTTGGTAGGAGAAGAAAGAATGACTATTGATGCTTGTCAATGATGAGAAAAGTGAAGTAGGTGGCTATTGGTTCTCTTTGACAATATCGAAGGTAGGCAATACTAAGAGGAGAGGGGTGAATTGGTGTTCTAAAATTTTCTCTCCAATGAAAAACCTAAAACCACTATTTGTTAAAATATTTTCTAAGATTTAAAAGCATAACAAAAAGGTACAATAAAATAAAAAAGATGTAGAAATTAAAGTAATGCATGCACAAGACTATATTTATTCTTCCAAAGTCTACCTCTTAAACTTTAGGTTCTACTGATAAACAACCCAATACAATATGATATATAATTGTCTTCTGGAATCTAGCCCTAGGAGGCTTCACAACTCAATTCAAATGAGAAAAAAATTTCACTCGCACAATTATAAGATATTAATGGGAAATAAAAATAAATGCCTCTATAATAGGCAAATGTATAATAAATACCAAATACAATCTCAATGATAAAGGTTAAACTTAGATTGAGATTCTTATTTGCTTTTTCAACAAAATGTGAAATATGTGAAGGTTGACATAGTTAAACACTAGAAAAATCTTAAAGGAGTGATAAGCTTTTGATTTCTTCAAGATTGAAATTATTTGAGAATGCTTCATTAGCTTCTAAACTTTAAAAGATCTCATTTTATAATCCATGCTATGAATATGATCATTTGAAGGTAGGTGATCCCATAATAAACACTCCGATGTTTTAATTAATTCAACTGTTTTATTGCTAAACTAGGTGGTTGGTCTCCTACGATACAAAAATGGCTCCAAAAAGCTATACTTATTGTTTAGCCAGGTATAATTGTTTGAATGGTCCATCTTTTGATACTGAGTACCTAGAGACACATGTCCTTCACTATAAATTTTACAATACAGATTATTAGGGTTTTTTAGATTTTCAAAAGATATAAATTGATGTGAATATGATAGAAATTCTTTGTTAAATCAATCCATGAATCGTATAAGTTAAATAGTGTATAAGAATTTTTTTCACTCTTAAATCAATTTCCACTACATGAGAAAATTTTATAAACAAGTTTGAGAAAGAAATTTTATCGAACACAATACTACTTCATCATCAAAACATGTGAAGTTTAAATAAGTAAACTAAACCAGCAGTGGCTACTACTAAGGTTTTTGAGGTGGTCTTGCTAGAGAGAACTTTCAGGGCATTTTAAATATTAAAAAAAAAATCCAATAGATTAAGATAGAAGATAACCAAATGAGTATGCTTATAGTATATATTAAATAATACATAATGTATTTATAAATTTTAAAACAATAAGGATAGAGTTGCAATATTGACTAAAATGTACTGGCTTATTTGCAAAAACCTAAAATATATATATGCCTTTCTATGGGAATAAATAATACAAAATATTTAAATATAGAGGTTTTTTATAATTAGAAAAATATCAATTTAATATAAATCCATTAACCATTTGTTATGTTCCAAATGAAATAGGTCAATTTCTAAATGATTAAAAATGTTGTGAGCCTATTTATAAGGTATATTCTTGTATAAATGCATGATGCAACCTCTTGACTTTTCACATAATCTAATGTTTTAGCCCAATCTATGCCAACTATCATATTTAATATCATTTACTTAATCTAGATGTTAAAGTCATCCCTATTGATTTTTGATTGAGATGATTTTTAATATATAAATTGAATTAGTATCATGATGTGTGAAAACTAAAGGAGTTGCACATTGCAACCTATTTTGCATGAGAATATCCTATTTATAAATATTAAAAATATGTAGGCCTATCTACACTTAAGATAAAATTACTTAAGCTTACCTACAAATTTTCATTATTTTATTGAACCATTTCGTTAAATCAATTAGACCAAAACCTAGTAATTGACTTATTTGATCTTCATGTAAAATTACATAATCATATCAATTTATCCATTTGATATGGGTACACCTGACCAATGCCACTTGAATTTGTAGGCAAATGCAGTTTTATTACTTCGATTGTTTAGGTCTTCTAATCATTTGATCATCCTAAGTTTCCTAGGGCATCATTTTCTTAAAATTATGAATATGTCGGACCTGATGGATGTTGCACACTTATGCTAGATGGCTTCACCTTAAATTTTGTTTTCGAGATGGTATATGATACAACTCCTAATACACTCACCAAATCTTTGCATTAAAAAGACATTAATTACCATATCTTGAGACTAATACTATTACAAAGTAACGACAATATTAGGCGTCAAATTTATGATTTTTTTAAAGATTCGAGCGCATATAATATACACTTGGCAATTTGCATGACTAGCATCGTGCAAAACAAACCCCTTGCAATGCATTACCAAATGTATGGCTATAAGAATACCATTGATAGGTTAAATACCATAAACAACGCACCTTTTCAATACCATCAACAATGCCTTTGAGGATTGTAATATGCCTTTCTACTGAAATGATATTGTAGAAGAAAAGATACTATTCAAAAAAGAGAAGGAAAAGCAAAGGTATTTTCTTCAAAATCTTCCATTTATCATGCATTTTTTTTTATTAACTACTTATTTTTTTAACAATTTCTTCATGATTATCCTATTTTATTTTTCATATAAGTGGAGTCAACTATCTGAATCATGTTGTGTCATTTCTATCAATATTGAATCATGTTCTTAGAAAACTGTAATACTTTTTTTAATAATAATATATTTAAAAAACGATATTATGATCATGATATCATGCTTAGGTTTAACTTTATTATCTTAAACATGCATTGTCTAGTGAAAAAGTTGAATAATCTAATCCC
Organism: Pouteria campechiana; assembly: GCA_036873735.1. NCBI lineage: Eukaryota > Viridiplantae > Streptophyta > Magnoliopsida > Ericales > Sapotaceae > Pouteria > Pouteria campechiana. The sequence goes on from JAYJMB010005576.1 coordinate 29,350, forward strand.
CTTTTTGTAGACCCAAGAACAAGATAGACAAGGCAGTTTGGGAGAAAATTTCACTAACGATAGGTATAATTATCCTACTAGGGGAATTAATTGGATATTCCACATTGCTAGATCCTCTAAATATCCTGTTCCCCACATTTTTCTTTGCCAAATAGTACTGCCCTCGATGATTATGATTTAAATCCCATTCTGTAGTCAGCACAAGCATGGTTAAACATTAATATCTCTGACTAGTGATGGTTTCATTGATACAGAGCTAATCATTTTACTATCTCTTAGGAAATAATTAGGGCTTACTTTGTACACAACAAGAATTCATTAATTTCATTTTGATTAATTTTAATCATAATACTTGCAAACGGATTTGTATTCTAATTTATATAATTATCCTTTAGATTTTTGCAACACAAGGCAAAATAATAATCTTGGAAATCAAGTTATCTTGCAGATTAAAGTAAAACAAGATGCCATCATTTGTAAGAGTCCATGAATGGGGCTTTGACCCTGTATAGCGTAGCATGATCTGTAGCATGCACGTTACAAAAAGTCCCCTTTGAAATTTACTCTGGAAAAGACATTTTCGGAGGTAATGAAAGTATTGAAAAGAAAAGGCTAGAAATGATGATGCATGAAATACGTGAAAATGCATGAGCATGCCAATTTCCTAATTTTAATAAACAAATAAAAAAAGAAACAGGTTTGTGAATACATGTGCATGCCAAGTTCCTGTTTTTAATAATTATATTAGAAAACGGTATCTTTTATTAATACTGCACCAGCACCAAACCCCTGCACAAGTCGTGCACGCCACCCCTTTTCTCTTCACAGGGTCTACAGAATGAAAACTTCTGACGCCGTAGTTGTTGCAACTGCAGCCATCATTTCACGATCCAACCATCGGTGTGATAGACCTCGCCTGTGTGGAACATGTCCTACGTGTATTCGCATCCAAACCATCCCATCCAAACCACCCAGCTTCTGATCCATAAAAAGAGTATATCCACAAAAAAATAATTTGACCGCTTCAAAGGAAGACCGAAGATTATTCCAAATATGAATGCGAAATCGATTATATCTAATCGGCCTTGGGTCCCACTATTTGACGGTCTGGATGGCCGCTGTTTTGCCAGATTGTGACAATGAGGAGACTAGTCTCTTGTGCTCTGACGTGCAGGGCCCCATACTTCGCTTTTTTTCTTATTTTAGACACCGACGTCGGGACGGCTAAAAACGAGGAGAGGATGTCAGCGGCTTTTGCTTGTTTCCTTGCACTGGATTTTTATTTGTGAAACCACACGTTCGTACTCTGATAAACGATAGATCTCCTACGTTCCCTAGTCCCTATATAGATCATTAAAATTTGAATATCTAGTTCAATCTGTGCCGTCCAACCGATTTAGAATTTTATTTTATGTGCATAATAATATATGATTTAAATTTTCATGGTTTTGTTGATATCTTGTTTTTTTTTATTATATACGATTGGAAAGAAACTTTATTCTTCCGCTTATTGAGTGGATTTGGTTCCAGAGATTTGCGTAGTAATTTTTTCTTTTCTTTTTTTAATGGTTGAGATATATGAATATGGAAGCTGTATGGGGCGAACGAGTGGCTACCGTCCGTTACTCCGCAAAGCATCATACAGTCTTACCTCTTGTATCAAGAGAAAATATGTGATGCGCCGGAAATACGAGGAACATATCTCCATAGAGAAAGCTACCCCCGGAAAATAATCCTTCCATTAACCTTGTTCTTATTGAGTAATCAGCTATCTAATGCTACAGAAATGAATTATTCATATAATTATTTCTATAGTCTATTTAAAATAAAAAAATTAATTAATGATTTATATCATCGAAATTCAGGATGGCGTAGACGGTTTAGATGGAGTCTAGGAAGGGCGACGGCACACTCTTTTCTGTGCATGTCTAATAAGTTCGTAGTCTGCCAGATCGTGATGCGATCGTAGAAAAACTTTCATACTCTGACTGACTACGAAGCAGTGATGACGGCGGAGCATTTATATGCTATTTAAAATTTGAATAATCAGTGGAATAGATTCGGTGCAAGTCTACATGCATTAAAAACCCAGGAATTGTCGTATTGGATCATATTGATGCAATCCATTCACTTAGCGGAGATTTATTTTCCACCCTTCAAAGGAATTTATTTCATTTTATCACCAGATCGGAATGAATAATATGTAACATTCCTACGTTAACAAGATTGAGGAGGGATTATACGAATGGATGGAGTTAATTTTGTGATTTAGCCCCCATATTCTTGGCACCTTCGTGTAAACGATGGTAAACAGCCGGAGTATAAAATAACTCCCAGCCACAGCAATAACAGTCCTCACATTGCCCAGCTCCTTGCGCCTCTCTCTCTCTCTCTCTCTGCGCCTCTCTTTTATAGAGCTGCGGAAGGACCCAATTCACGTTTTAGCCAGTTGGGTCTGGAAAAGGCAGCAAGGAGAAGGAGAGAGAACACCGCTCGTCCGTCCATGGATTCCTTTCATGGCCCAGATTTTCTAGCACACCTTCTCGCTTTTTGTACTCTCTCGTATCTATTTATCCAAAACTTTTTTCTCATGCTTGCTTTGCCTGTTATCGTTTTTCACTGTTACAATTGATAGTTTTGTTGAAACGGTTGCAGGGAAAGAGACGGCCTGTGTTGGGTGGTAATGTATGTGAAGTGAGTTGGGGCCATGGCGTCTTCTTTTTCTGGTATGTTTGTCCTCTTCCTTTTCTTCTTTTCTTTGATTTGGGTTTTTCAGTATTTGTACTTTTTTATGCGTTGGTTTGTACATGCATGAGTGTTGTATGTTGGCGCGTGTGTGCGTGCCTGTGATGTGTACGAAAGTCTTTTGTTGTGATGGAAATTTGCAAACCCATTATTTCTTTGGTTTTTTCTTTTTCATTTATTGCATGCTGTTGATATTATTATTACTTTTTAAATTTCTTTGGGCTTCTCTATATTTTTTTTTGTATTTCTTCTTCTTCTTCTTCTTCTTCTTCTTCTTCTTCTTCTTCTTTTGTATTTTTTAGTATTTTGCTTAGATTAAATGCATGCTACTCTCTGAGCTTTCTTTTTGTTGAGTTGTTGGGAGAATTTCATTTTCTTTAGTTTTTTCTGCTTTCTTCTTTTTGTTGTGATGTTGAAGCGGGAAGCAGTGAGCTGGTTGACCTCTTCTTGCAGCCTTTTTGTCGTGAAATGCTGAAATTGCTGTTTGTTTCAATTTTCATTTCATCTCAGAAAGATTCAAATTTACGAAATGCCATTCATGAGTTTGCAGCTAATGACTTGCTGAAATTACGTAGGTGAATTATTGCTATACTCGGGCTTGATTTATTTTGCCAGTGAAAGTCAACTGTTTTGTTTTCTGTTGCTTACGGGTTGGGAAGTCATCTATATATTTTTTTTGGAAAGATGCACATTACCTTATTATGAGGAAAACAGAGAAAGCAAGACAAATAAGATAGATATCATAATTTCAAGGGTGAGTTTATCAAATCACATGGAATTTAATGAATCCTACTTCTCCTCTTAACTCTTATCCTTTTTCTTTTCCATTGGTATGCTTTTGATTCTATGTTACTATTCACTATTTTTTCAAACCAAAAGTAATGAATGAAAAAAAGCCAGTAAGTTAGAGCTTTTGTTCATAAAAGTTGTTTGAAATCTAGATATTGGAAATCTATATTTTGAATACTCCATCATTATGCCACTGTGATAGGTTTGGAGCTCTTCTTCCTTGTCAAGGGCCTGGAGCATTTTTAGTTTCCATTTCAAAGTAATGACTAACAACTTAAATATACTTGGGAACCTTTTTAAGTGGCATTTTAAAGTTTGTCCATACAGAGATTGTAACTCGTTGATGGGACTAAACTGCTTCCCTGATAACCTGTCACTCGAATTGTGGATATTTAATGCATGTTACTAGTAACTGAAATTGGATGAGCTTGTTTTCAGGGAGAACTAAACAGATCCTTGTAATTTTTGGGTTTTGGGCAATGGTGGGAACAAGACCCAAAAACAGTTTTGGTAAGGCATATTGATCACCGACTGGTCAATTCTGATCCAAATGGGCTGCATAGGTATATTATTAATAGACGAAACGGTTCCATTGTGGGGAATGTTCTCTAATTTCAAATGTTACTTTAAGCATCTCACTAGGTGAGAACCAATATTTTTTTATTTTAGTTTGTTCTAATGAGCTTAAAATGCAAGGTTGTATCATGCCTAGCCTCTGAAGTAGTTATCCTTATTTGTGTTGGGCATGATGCTGCAAACCTTGATCCAGTGTAATTTAGGACATGCATCTGATCTGTACTTCAGTTTTCTCATCATGTTATTGGCAATTAAGGTTGTGTCATTTATGTAGAGAACTTTATAATATTATCTGAGCACCTTGTTTTTTCATGATTTAGTTGAATGAAAGAGTAGGATTCATGTAGCTAAGCTCATTTGATAGATCGGATTTAATCAAAAATGACAACAAGATGACGATGATCAGTATATCTTGAATGCTAGAGTGGACGAGAATGCCAATAGTCTTTGAAGTTCGGGTTGTTATAGAGGAATGTTGAATGTTGAGACGGGTTCAATCTTTTTGCATATCCATAATTTGGGGATCAAATGATCCCAGTTACTGTTTGGAGGCAACTAGTCATTGTAGATGTAGTTAGGCTAGTCCCAGCTTAGCTCCTTCTTGCTTCATTGAACTGAATTTCAATGTTCATCCAGTTGATACTATAATAATAGCTTCAGCATCTCTGTCTTTATTCCCTGGCAATTGTCCTTTCACATCTTTGCAGGCCTACTTTATATCTGAATCCAGCTGTTCATTGTGTTTTCTACCTCTAGTTCATCAACTAAATCTAAATTTGGTTATTCCAGGATTTGTGCTTGATCCTTCGAAGTGTAGTCAATTGAGTATGGAGGAAAAGAGAGAGCTTGTTTATGAAATATCAAAATGGTCAGAAGGTGCCCCAGAAATGTTGCAATCATGGAGCCGGCGAGAGCTCTTAGAGATCCTGTGTTCAGAGATGGGTAAAGAGAGGAAATATACTGGCCTAACGAAGTATAAAATTATTGAACTACTCCTCAAAATTGTTTCTGAGAAGTCAGCAAAGGCCAGCAATGGTGCAAACTCGAGGCCAAACCCACCGCCAGTGAACACTCAAAGCTGTTTCAAAAGAAGAAGGAAGACAGACCACCCATCACGAGTGGTCACTGCAACTACTCATCCTCCAGGTTCCGATGGGGATGGCATTCCTGACAATGTAATATTCTGCAGGAATGCAGCTTGTAGGGCTTCTGTACACCCACAGGATGCTTTTTGCAAGAGGTGTTCATGCTGCATTTGCCACAAGTATGATGATAACAAGGATCCAAGCATTTGGTTGATTTGTGACTCAGAGCCTCCAAATGAAGGAGATTCATGTGGCATCTCATGTCATGTTGAATGTGCTCTGAAGAATGAGAGAGCTGGCATTTCAAAGGATGAACAGTGTCCAAGATTGGATGGGAGTTTCTATTGCGTGGCTTGTGGAAAAGTGAATGATTTGCTTAGGTAAGTCCTAATGCATGTACTTGTTTAATTGCTTGACTAAATTGCCATCATGCATGTACCTGTTTAGTTGCTTGACTGGATTGTTCTCCATGTAAAACATCTGAATTTTCTTCCGGTGTTTTTATTGATGCCCTTATCCTTGCAACAAGGGTTTCAAAATTTGGGTTGATAATGGGGCTTTCTCAGTTGTAGGTTGAAAGTACTGTAACTAAATGGCTTCAGCTGAAACTGGCATTTCAGTGGTTGTCCGTAAAGAATTGCATTTGGAGTAAAATACTCAGCTTTGGCAAGTTCCAAAACCTTGCACCCCAATGTTAAGCCATTGATAGTGTCAAAATTCAATAGAATATTGTGTTTTGCAGAGAAAATTTTACGATTATGATGTCCTTGTAAAACATCACTAGAATGGTTGCCGATTTCAACAATTCTAGATTTCATCAATTTTTTTATTTTTTGTTGCTGCTGCAACTCTCCTACTTGAACAAAGCTAGAAGCCATTCTGTTTGGTTTCATCTTTATGCTATGCTGGTTTCATCACTAACACTCTATTATTATATTTTCATTTCTTTTTTAAATTTCTGCTCCTGCTGATATTACTGATGCTAGTTCCACTGTTCAGATCTTTGATAGGTACATAGAAGCATCTAGGGCTTACATTTCTTGAATTTGCTTTGCAAATGGTTGAGAATTTGGTTAGCTTGTAAGGTTTGTGATTTACGTTTTGGTGTTACCCTTTCATGTGCAGTAGGATGCAGGCATTTCAATGGAAAGACAAAATATTGGTGAATAGAATAATTCAGAGCATGGGCTTGAACACTTTGCAAGTAAAAGGGATTTGAACTATTTCCTTTCACTGTTCTATGTAGTCTTAATGCATGTGCCTAACATATGTTGTCTTAATGCATGTGCCTAACATATATTGCTCATCACTTGCCATTTTTTTCTTAGTTTCCTTCTCTAGTACTTGTGTAGTGAATTGGTGAAACTGTAGCGAAATCATATTTAATTTTTGAATTATATATAGTATAAGACTTTTCAGGTCCATCTTTACAAGTGGAGACTCATATAGTGTTTCCCCACTTCTTTAATATGTTTCTAGAAACAGGCAAAAGGACAATTTCATTTACAAAACTAAAGGCCACTTTGCATAAAAGTTAGGAAACATGTGTAGTGTTGTTTCCAGGCTAATTGGTTCTTTGCATAAGTGTGCATTGATCTGAAGCCTGTTTTCATATAGATTTTGTTCTCCTTTTCCTTTTTTTTCTCTAGTTTTGAAAAATAAAGAAGTTGTTGCAGTGACCAATTCCAAGTATGCTCAACCTTTCACCAATGGTCCTCTGTTTTCGATCTATTGACAGCATATGTATGTATCAATAATGGTTTTCCTTGGACTCCTGGACTTCTTTACATCTCTTCTTCTTATCCTCTAAGTGATCATTCTTAAAAAATATTAATTACTTCAAAGTTTCCCTATACGGTGCAAAGTAATAAAGGAGCATATGGAGTTAATTGTTCACATGCACTAAAGACCAGCTAGGGTTCTTAAGGAGATGAATTTTGGTTAGGGTTGAAGTGTCTGTGAAAGGAAAGCCCTCAAGAGACTTGGAGAAAGGTTTTGAGCGCTGATCTGAAGCTTTGCATGTATGGATGATAGATATTCATAAAACTGAGCTGGTATGGTTACATCAGGGTTTGATGATGATAACGATAGAGTTGGTGATGATCCTGAAGAAAACATGCATTTTTATTTTACAAATTTCAATCTGGCTTGTGACATGGCTGTGGCGAAATTTTACGAGAGCTTATATATGCAATGGAAGTTGAAGCTAATGTGATCATGTAAATCTCATGAATTTAGGGTACTCAGAGCTTCCTAATGATGACCTGTCTCCCTCTTGGCACCAACCAGACTGCTCCCTCATGCACTTCTTTCTTGTTCAGATGTGACTTTCTCTAAGATGCTACCCTTTTGTAATCATTAATGTTTTTCCTTTTGCACTTAAGCTTCCTAAGATAATTTTCTCCAGGCTACCGAGGGAGCTCTTGGTAATTGTATCACTATTGCTAAGAAAATATGATGAGTCAGTGTTGGATGGTTCCAAATTGTTGTAAGTACCAATGCTGAGTATGTTTCCAGTAAGGAATAGTTGTATAGTCAGATACAAGATGGAAGGTGTGGCCTTTGAGGCTAGGATGGCGATTGAGCCATGGGGTGGAGTAGCATGGAGTATTATGTTTATGTAATTGTAGAGCGCCATCTAGCGATCTTCTATTTTGCATAGAACCTACTTACCATTTACTAATAATAGCACCAAATGCTTTCTGCTCAAAATATTTATCATGAAAGTTCCTTGCGTTGGCAGTTCAGAATTTGCATTGAGAAAGCTGTCCAATGCCTTGGAGACAATGAAATCAGCCAGCTTCTTGCTCAACAGTTTAAGTTTACAGTTTTCCAAAAGCCCCTAGCAAAGCAGATACTGAAATCTAACCCTATTATGCGATTAATAATCTCTCTTTTGTGTCAACAGCTGATGAATTTAATTCATCACTTTTTTGCCCACCTACCGGTTTTGTCTTTGGATCTGTAAGTACTCATATCCATTGGTGTCCTTGGCTATCTGAGTTACCACACTCAGTGAATATCTGCTCTACTGCCCTTTAAAGCTGCATCTTCCACTGATCTCCATCTTATCAATTGTTGCAGCTATTAAAACCTTATACCATTGACAGAATTTGGAGTCAATTCTTACATTCTAGTGTTTCTAAAAATGTTCTTCATGACCCAGCAAAGCTCACAAAGATGATCATTGGAAGGAGAAAGCAAAGAGGGACTTGGGTAAGGCTAGTGGCTCTTATGTCATGATGAAGACAAATAGCAACATTTCAGGAACACAGAGCATAAGAAACGAAAAGAAAATGAGTCAAAATGGCCAAATTTGTCCCCCTTTCTTCTTTTCACTCTTATGAAACAAAAGTGATTAAATTCTCACAAACACTACTAAGAATAATTCATTTAGGAAGGCATGTGTAGCTATTAGACAATATGATGTGTGGTTCTCGTCTGATAGGACAAAACAGATGGAAAACATCTCACTTCTCCTATTGATTATTTCCATTCATGGCTTAGTGATGAGTTTGTTTTTACATTAAGTTGATGAGTTGTTTGAACATAAACACATGTCATTCTGGCACAATATTACTGAACTGAGTATAAACGCATGCCATTATGTCATTGTGCTACAATGTTACAGAACTGACTCAATGAAAGCTTACTTTACATGTTTGTACTTTTCACAATGTTGCATGGCATGTTGGAAGCAACATGATTGCATATAAAAAATTTCAAAATTTCAAATGTATGTTACTTTTAACTTCTCCAAAGTTGTGGGATTTTAGTTTTGGTTCTTTTTGAATGCTTTTACACCCATAATGCCTATCAGGTGTGGGCAGCCTGTTCGAAATGATGGTACCTTAAAGAAGATGTCTTCTCCCTCCAAGGCATATGTGGTTGCATCCAAAAGACTTAGAAAAGATTTTAGACTATTCTCTTCATAGTATCCAAGGATGTCATTGTTGATGATCATCCTGAGAGTATCATTGCTCTGTTACCTTAAGTATATTGCAGTTTATAGCTGGAACCAATTTGACTTGGTTAAATAAAGCTGTTGGTGATCCATTTTAGATATGCACTTGCCTAGATAAGACGTGGACGAGAGATTTTGTGCAAGTAGAATTGGTGTTCTTGGTGAAGTCACAGTCACACTCCATTTTGATGTTCAAAACATTTTCTAGTGAGAACTTGGAGGTAAGGTTGTGTATATCTTGCTCTCCTCAGTCACCAAATTTGCAGGAGCTTTGTGTACTGGGTTCACCATTTTTCTTGTCTGGGGAAGACTTGGAATATTTAAAGCTGAAGTCTCCCACCAAATCTGGGATCACATTATCTGGTCATGGTGGTTGAGGATTGCATCTTTTGCACATCTGTTTGTTAGTTTTTATCAATTTTCTTTTAGGTATGTCTCCTTGCACCAAATTTCCTGGGATCAATACCCTTGCTTCTTGTTAAAAATTCATTTTCTGTAATTAATGAAAGATTTGGCTTCTTCCATATGGGAAAATTTCATTGCATGACTCATAATCCATGCTGGTTTGGTACTTTAGCTAATTGGAAATCTGAAACATGGGCCACAAAATAAACAAAGAATTATAAAAGAAGGAAGTTAAAAAAAAATATTTGCAGAATTATAAACCCTTGGCTGGAGCACTGCATTATTCCCAACATTGAAATACTGTTTTTGAATTATTTGTGTTCAATCAAGAATCATGAAACTCCCCATCCTAACATATACCATAAACTCCCTTTTCTGAGTATGCTTTTTCTATAAGGAGTGAATATAGCATCTGTGATACAAGGTATGGGTTCCTAAGTAACCTGTTTCTTTTTGTTCTTTTTCTCCTCTTATTCAAGTTGAATTGCCTTTATTTTCATTCAGGTGCTGGAGGAAACAGATGGTAATCGCAAAGGATGCAAGACGTGTTGACATACTGTGCTATCGGATCTCTCTCAGCCATAGGCTGCTTAGGGGAACTGTGAAATACCAAAAGCTTCATGAGATTGTGGATACTGTTGCAAAGAAACTTGAGGCAGAAATTGGGTCACTTGATGGTTTGCCAATAAATATGGCTCGAGGAATTGTCAATAGGCTCTCTTGTGGTTCTGAGATACAGAAACTGTGTGCATCTGCAGTGAGGATGCTGGACAGTTTGGCTTCTAAAGATATACAACTCTCTCCAGCTTGCAATATCCAAGGTATGCATCTCTGTCAGATGGTATTCATTAGCGGTGCAAATCAGGGCGGGTTGACCCAAACCCAAGGTTGGGTCCTTTTTGGTACCTTGTTGAGACAACCCTTTTGGCTGAAAGGATCGGGTTGGAAATTCTGATCCAAATAAAAAATTGGTTCAGGATTGGATAATAAGGTAGAAAACCGACCCGACCTGTGATAAATTAATAAATAATAATAATGAAAAAGCTACACCTCCCATCCCGTCCTCCCCCAAAATACATTCCGTGCTGTAAATCTGTCGTGCCCTTCTTACTCAGTTGCCGCCTGCTACAGTTAGCAGCATCTTCCTGCTGCTCAAGCTGCTGTGAGCAACATTGCAGCAATATCTTTGACTGCAGCAATCCTCAACTGCAAATTGCTGCAACACACCTGCTACCGTGAGCAGCATTGCAGCAACATGTTTGAGTTGTTCCATCCGACCATTGAGTTACGCCATTTCGTTCGACGAGCTGTAGTGTCTTCATTATCGTTTCAAGCTCCAATCCCCAAATGTCTTGAATCCCAGCTCGCTACCCCAAATCAATGATAGAGAACATAGAAACTCTGTTATTTTACAGAGTATCTACCTCATATTAAGATCCAGTGGATTCTTGCCAATCCAAGTTGCTGCCATTCCTGGCTTGCTCTTCCTGATAATGCTTTGAGTTTTTCAGAAAAAAAAATTTTTCCTAACTCCTTGCTGCCTTTTTCTCCTCATGTTATGACCATGTTTGCAATAGATTCCAAGCAACGTCTAGTTGTCTACAGTCAACTTGTACTCTCTATGTAGAAATTCTAGCAATTAGGCTTCCTCTAACAGTGAGAATGCAATGGGAAAGTCAGCAACCTTTTTCAACCACAGAAAATTCCATGGAATTGGGCTCAACTGCCACATTACATGATGTTCAGCGCATTAGAAGCATATCTACAGAAGGCAATATGTCTTGCTTATTAGGTTTCATTTTTCTTAGCTATAACTATGAGTGCTACCTGACTGCATTTTGTAGTATTTCAGACCTCAAGTCTGACCACATTTCATTTTGTAGCGTTTCGTAGGATTACTACGAATTTAGCTTATATAGGATTGCATTTGATTTAAAAAATGCATAAGATATCAAATTGTCAACTTAAATTATTAACCTGAACTTAAACCGAATTCAACCCACATGATAAAAGGTAGGGTTAGGGTTGGGATGACAACCCGACCTGATGTATATGTAGGGTTGGGTAGGAATTTTTATAAATAGGGTTAAGGTTTGGATGACCTCAGCCCGGTGTGAACCGACCCGATTTGCACCCCTAGTATTCATTACTTAAGAAGCGGGCCATCTTTGAGCACTAACGAGCACTAACCATAAGTTATGGTGGGGCTAACAGTGTGTGAGATTTCATCTGTAATGGAAGACACAGTGAATGTGCTGTAGCTCAACTTCAGTGAAATGGTTTGTCCATGGATAACTGATGTTTGTTGGATATGGAATGTTTGTTATCCTTCACCAATTATCCATGCTTTTGGGAACAATTGATTCTCTCCCTATTTTTGTGTCAATGCACAACAAGAACAAGCACTACCTCTGAAAAGGCCCACAAGATCATGGTTTCAAATGCATTCATGCAGTTTTCGGATTGTGCTGAGTTGGAAAACCTGGTTGTTGGTGCTAAGGGTGTGTAACTTAGGTTTCTAAGGTTCAATTAGAGCCCTGGGCCATACAATATTTATGAAGGTAAAAAAATGTTGTTTAATTTCACTCTGAAGTAATGAGCCATCATAAATTGAGTAGGAACTAACAGTTACAAGTTGACTTTCACCAGTTTGCCACCTGGCCAGTTTTGCTGCAAAACTTGGTCCCACTCACATTTGCCACATAGATTCTTGCAACTAGAATTGTCTCTCAAAAGAGACACCACTCTTGTAATCTTTCCATTATTGGGATGTTCTGAAATTTGCAGAATCGAGTCCAGTACCTCCCACTGTCATCTGCTTGGAAGATGCATCACCTACCTCACTTACACTGGTTTTGAGTTCGAGCAGTCCAGAAAATGTTGTTGGTTACACCCTGTGGCATAAGAAAGCTGACTGTGCAGACTATCTCAAAGAACCAACAGCCACTTTGTTTCAACCGATCACAAGATTCTCAATATCACATCTCTCTCCAGCTACGGAATATGTGTTCAAGATCCATTCCTTTTGCAATTCAGGTGAGATAAGTAAGTGTGAAGCTAGATTTATGACTGTTAGCTGTATTGATGATGTTATGAAGAATTCAGCAACCAAGGCAGGTTCATCTGAACCCGAATGTGAAAGCCCAAGAGTAAACTGCAGTGGCTTATCTAATCCTTCTTCTGAAGGTGATGAATCTAATAGCAAGCCTTCTGGGGACCTAAGCAATTCACCAGGATGTTATTCTGGTAATTGTGAGAAGTCTGAGAACCCAGATCCAAATATAGGTAAGTTAACTGGTGGTGCCCACAAAGAGCTAGATGAGCCTCAGGATACTTGCATTGCTATACTACATAGACAAGAATCTGCCATGAAGGAAGAAACACCAGGGGAATCAATTTCTGCCTTGGATGAGGAACATGTGACTGGGGATGTTGGATCCGAACCCAATTTGACAATTCAGACAGGATCTCAGAGAGACTCCACAAATTCATCCGAGGATAACCTGGTGTCCACTGTGCCAAAACTTAATGGCAACCTCCATTCTAAAGGTCCATTAATAGAAGATATTAGCACTGGCAATGAGTCAAACACACCCATGATGGAGGTAGTGCCATTCAGATCCTTTGAGTCTGCCCTTCCTGTCACTCCACACAAGCTTGAAATGGTGGGTCGAACCAAACCAATCAACAGTGAGCCCAAGAACCGGCCAATTAGGCTGGAGGACCCACAAGCTGGCAGCTCGTCAAAGAAAAGAAGCTTTGGAAGATGTGAAGAGATGTGTGATGAAGATGGGTCAATGGAGCAGGATTACGCATACTCTGTGAAGATTGTCAGATGGCTGGAATGTAAAGGGCATGTTGAGAAGAACTTCCGAGTGAAATTTCTGACGTGGCTCAGCCTTTGGGCAACCCCACAAGAGAGGAAGATTGTGAGGGTTTATATTGACACTTTGATTGATGATCCACCCAGCCTCGCTGGCCAGCTTGTTGACACATTTTCAGAAAGGATATACAGCAAAAGGCCACCAGTACCAACTGGGTTCTGCATGAAGCTTTGGCATTAAGAATCCTGATCACCATTTTGCCATTCATGCACCTCGTCGTCTAAACTTCCTGATGGGCTGTGTTTATCTTTATTCATTAGATGCAAATTTAATACTCTTCCAATTGTGCCCAAGTCAGATTGGTTTGGGTCTGAATGTTAGTTCATTGTTACTGAAATTCTCAATTTAATAGAATGGTAGCTTTGTTTATAGGATCCAACTTGAGACTTTATTTATTTATTTTTTCTTGCCTAGATGTGTGGGGCCTGTGAGATTTGGTTGATTGGACATTGGAATGCCCCACCTTTTGGGAATATCTCTCGATAGGCCTAGGCTAAGATAACTATGCTGCAAGAATATTTTTTGGGCACAGATATCCCCACTAAAGTCACGACATGAATACCTGCTTATGATCCGCCCTACCACTAAAAGTTCTCTTTCAATACTCCCCATTTCCGAGATTGTTGGACTAGTCGTCTTTTTTGCATTGTAGACAAAGGATGATGAATGGCCTGATCATCTTCGGGTTGAAGCCCCTTCATCCTCTTAAGCCTCCTTTCCATTTTTTCACGGTGGTTTGAATTTCTAGTCTGTTTTTCCGAAGTTCTCCCCATGAAGTAAGAGTTCGGCTCCACGACTTTCACTCTTTCTCCCTAAAACTTATTTTGTTTTCAGGGATTTTCGAAGATACGCGATGCTGATTTCCCGTTTAACAAAAGAAAAATAAAAGAGACAAATAAAGAAGGAAATCTGCACCTCATGCGCCAAAACCTCTTTGCGGCCTTGTACCAACTAATTTCAATCTCATCCCGCACTTTACTACTTATTCAATGGCATTAGTAAATTGCTCCCTGTCAATCACATGCCACAGGAGATACGCTAATTTAAGTCACTTTATCCCCAATCGTATTAGTAACTTTGCTGGCATATAACTAGCTCGTTGCTCACAATGACATGTAGATCAGTGAGAACCACCTCAGGGAGTGCTATCATCTCATATATTTTTGCCACATTGACGTGTATGAACAGCAAGTTCTGAGAAAACTGTCACAAGAACAAAGACATTTATTGAAATCCTACAACCCAAATCCCATCTTCAACTTATTGTTAAGAGTATCCAACTCAAAAGTCTGCTAGAAGTTCAGGAACTAGTTTAGTTGGGTTTTTGGATGACAAAGGCCATGCACTGGACCTGATGCTTGTTGTCGAAGGCCAAACAACGGATGTAAGCCTTTGGGTACGTCGCTTTGCATTCACGGATCTCGTTCAAGACCTGTGCTGCATCTGTGCATCCAAACATGGGCAGCTTCCACAGTGTCCAATACCTCCCATCATAATAGCCTGGAATTCGGCTGTTGGTACGATGAATATGGCCAACCTTACAATCAAAGCAAAGGATAACATCGTTAGAACTTAGAAGAATCTATGAACCTTACAGCTATCTAAACAGCTATCTACAGGAACTTTACGAGTCCACATACCTATGTGGTTTGACAACTCCTAAGATTATCAACTACAGATGAATGATGACATCTAATGCGTTCTCGCAAGATGGACTGTAAAATCTTGCCCATGTATGCTCTCTCTTTCTCTCTCTCTCTCTGAACCGCGGAATCGGATAATCTCCAAAACAGAAACGCATTCAAGCTTCTTGAAAATGACAATATGGTTTTCTGGTTATCAACTTAAATTAAATTCTCCTAAATATAAAATTGCAAATAAATAAACATAGAGGACAAAGTAGGCAAAGAAGAATACCTCATCAAATTCCAAGCACGGGATCCACCCATTGGTGATTATGTAATTTATCTCCTTTGCTATGGACTCATCAGAGAGGGGAGGCAAATAGGACAATGTCTCGAACTTACTATTGTTGATAGGATTCCATGTCTATACAACAAACGAGAAACGTAGTAAGAAGTACTATTATAACGAACAGAGTGTGGTTTTTCAGAATTAACGCTCTGGGCTGCACAAGGATGTTCCAATCAACCAATATCACACAATGGTTTACAACTAATTATAGGACCGTTAAATCATATAAATAAATGCCCAATCAATGGACGTTTTTAAACATGAAGAACCAACTGAAAAACTTGATAAAACCAACTCAATTTGATGGGGCTTAGGCGCGGTGTATTTTGTGCCTTAAAAAGTTAACTGAGAGAAGTTCTTTTGGATCCTGATCATGTTAGCCAGCTTCTCGTTTTTTAGGCTCGGATTGGGGTTGCTCAGATAGAGAGATACACATGGTAGTGCCAAAAGTTGAAAAATTCATTGAGAAAATAGTTCTTTTTTTTACGAGGTCAATTTGTTTTCTGAAGGTTAAAAATAAGGCAATTGAAAGTTGAAACCATGGACGAATGGCCCAGGTCATGAGGGAAAATTCATAAAAATAGACCAGAATAGTCATCATAGATCTCATTCTATTCCAAAATGAATTTGGTTTGGGATGGGCCGTCAACAACACTGTCCACATAGCTAAGTCAGTGAGCCCCCCCAGCCCGACTGACATTTAGCAATCCAGTGTGATCAATCTGCTTGGGCAAAGCAAGTTCTTTGTAATTTGGGTGTTTAAGATACTTTTCTTTTATTCATCCAAACGCAGCTTCATAAACAAGAAAGAATACAGTTAATATATACCTTCATGCAACATGTTTTGGAGAATCTGGATCCAGATTTCCTTGCCCAACCAACAGGGTAGTTGGCCGGAAACAGCTTCTGGGAGTTGGTATTAAGGCCGAGATTGGCGGCGCAGGCGACTGAGGTGGTGGAGAAGATTCCAGCTGACATTTTATTTCAGATGAATGTGTCCGAGAGAGAGAGAGAGAGAGAGAGAGAGAGAGGCGTTCAAAAGTGAGGATGGAAACAGTTGAGGAAAAGTACAGAGGTTGAGGTTGGTGTGATGTTGGATGCGTGGCGGTGGAGAGACTGTCCCGAGGAGACAGAAACCGGTGTTTACGAGGTGGGCTTTTGTAACTGCTCAAGCTTTTCTTTTTGTCTCTTGTTTCATCACCACAGCTTTTCCTCATGCGCAGAAGGGATCCCAACCGTTCATCCAATGGTTGATGGCGACGAAAGGGCAGCCGGGGTTATTCTTGGCAACTTTGGTACCCACCAATGATGGTTTTGTTGAACCAAAACCTTCCATTTGAAAAGGTAATGGATCCTAAACTGTTGGAAGATACATCACATGGAGATCATACCATCACCAGCAGGTAGTAAATTTATTTTTATTATTTATAATTATTTTGTATTGTGGACCTTTTAACGTTGGAAATACCTTTTTTTTTTTTTTTTGTGGGTGCCTGTCCTTGTGAAGGTAGACCCGAAGACAGCGTTGGACGGTATATTAACGGCACGACAGAGCACAAATTCCTGCTGGGAGTTTCTATGAAAGGCTTCCTTCTCCTGTCGATCCCAGCTGACCTTTCATCGTGGCCCACGAGTATGCTGGATCTTGGATCTTCGACGCTGGCATCACAATCCTCCCGTCTTTTGTTAAGGTAGCATCGTTGGGTGCAATCCATCCTTAGAAATGTTTTTGGGTCCTACCTGTGGGGCAGTGGTGATTGACACGGATCATCCATCACTGCTGGAAAGAGTCAACAGCTGATATTCTCTTTTAGTTTATTCTAACCAGTGGGCTTAACCCACTGATTTGTGGCTGTGGGTTACAGAAGCAAAAGCAGAATATGGATTATGTTCTACTTTGGCATTGAAGTGGTTAGGTAAAGAACGCCGACCCAAGCCTCAACGGCTCATAGAACTCCAGTGTGAGTGCCATCTAACAACAACTCAGAGAGGCTCATGGATGTTAACGTGGTATAACGAGAAGTTGCCGGAAAATAAAACCGATTTTCATAAAAAGGTGTTGCGTATGGATAATCTAGAATAAATGCATATTTTTATTTTTGTGGTGATTTGTCATAGTTAAATGTTTGACTGTTGATAATTTAACTATATGATATATTAGATTGATTATCTAACGTGGACCAAACTGTTGACCTATTGATCATGAGTTTTCGAAATTAAAAAGATTAATTATTATTTTAATCTTAGCAACTTGTGTAGATTTGATGATTAAAATTGTAGTTAGCAAGAAAAGAGGTTAAGAGTTGGAGGTTCAGATGGTCGTAGAACTCACAAGAGGGTAGACTTTATCCATAACTAAGCGAATGAGAGCATGATTCCCTCTTTCTTACCCCGATCAGTTAATGTTTTAAAAGGAAGAGTCATCTCTCTTTTTACCGTCGTTTTTGGAAAGGGTGAGGGAGTTAAAGAGTCAAGAAGTTATTACAGGGGCTCATTGGCAAAACTTAAAGGAAGTTATAGGCTATTTTTCCTTCGTAGAGTCACCATATTTGATAAGTAGATGAATCCTAGATTATTTGTGTATTGGATTTGAGCATGCATTAATTAGATTTATAAAATCAATGCATTAGACTTTTAAATGCATTAATTAGATTATATGAATTAATGTGCTA
The DNA here is from genome assembly GCA_036873735.1 of Pouteria campechiana. Taxonomy (NCBI): domain Eukaryota; kingdom Viridiplantae; phylum Streptophyta; class Magnoliopsida; order Ericales; family Sapotaceae; genus Pouteria; species Pouteria campechiana. The sequence continues at coordinate 47,444 of JAYJMB010005576.1, forward strand.
GATTTGTTCTTGTTAAACGCATGGTTTAGATTATTAATATTACTGATACGTTAGATTGGTGTGGATGATGTTGGAATGAATTTTCAGAAATGATAGTCATGTTGGTATTTGAAACACACTAGAAAGCATAGGGTTTTTGTAGCATTGGAAATTTCTAGAAGTTGCATATATAAAGTTTGGACTTGAAATGACATGTGGACGTTGAACATATTAGCAAATCATGGCTGGCCAATGAAAATAAAACTCTAACATTGCATTGGAATTCGAATGGAGTGTATGCTTTTCACATTCTTTAGATGCATTAGAATTTAATGGGATGCAAAATGCTAACTTGAACAGATGCATTCAATTTTTAATGGATTGTGTGATTTCGCAAATGACATTAGACTTTATGGAATATTAATGGCATGTTGACACTATAAACTTGTTAGATGATTGCTGGCCATTCATAATGAAATTCCAACAGATGTGATGCATTGGATTTCCAATGGAGTGCATGATATTCACATGATCAGATGCATTGAATTTTTTGGAATGCATGGCATTACATTGGAAACCCCACTAGTTGAAATATGGAATTTTGAACCATGGAATATCCATAGGCATGGATGCTGGGACGCCGTCCATTTGTTTTAGAAATCCCAATGGTCCAAGACAATTCTTGAGCTATGGGAATATTTCTGGTTTGGACGGAGACTTTCCATTGAAATTCGCAATGGAAAATAGATAGTAAAATTTCATTTTAACCTCTCAATGCTGGAATTCTGGCAGCGAATATACACTAGAAAAATCAAGCAGATTGCACTATGCGCACGGACATGCGCTGGAAGTCCGGCCATAAATTCAGACGTTGGAATCCCATGCATTGAAACTCGTTGGTAATCCGGCCATGAATGGTCGCTGGAAAATCCAACAGGATGACATGTACGCGCATGAGCTGGAAGAAAATCTAGCAAACTCACACGAACGCACAGGAGATCCATCTTGCGCATGCACGCATGTGCGTGGGATGACCTCTATCTGCACTACAAGAAAACTCATTTTAACTAACCAAATTTAACAACAAAAAATAATTTCCTTGCTACAAATTTATTATAAGAAGGGACCTCAATTTTGTTGCAAAGCATTAATTTTTTTTTGTAATTAATCTAGTATTTTGTTATAAAAAATTATTGCCATAAACTTTTAACAACAAAAAATAATTTCCTTGCTACAAATTTATTATAAGAAGGGACTTCAATTTTGTTGCAAAGCATTAATTTTTTGTAATTAATCTAGTATTTTTTTATAAAAAATTATTGCCATAAACTTTTAACAACTAAATAAAATTTTATTGTAAATAATGATCGCTAAAAATTAGATGAATATAAATTTTTTAACTAAATTTTTATTAAAAAAATTAAATTTCTTATGCAACCAAAATTTATGTTGAATAAATATGAGGTCATTATTTTTAGTTCTTCATTTCTCTTTCCCTTTTAGTGCGGCATACCGTCCGTTGAAGAAATTCAAGTCTCCCGAGATGATTTATCGCCAGACTTCATCTTCGGCGCTCCCACATCTGCTTCTCAGGTTCAAAAGAAGACAACTGCAGTCGACATCTTTGACTGGAGTGAATGGCAAAAACTGTTTCTCTTCATAGTATTTCAAAGAGAAATTTGGAAACATTTTAAATATATCCCAAAAATATTTTGCAAGAGATTCAACCATTTCTCTTTTCCATTCACGGTCCCGTAGGGTAAAGATGAACGCTTGAATATTTCTTACAATATATCCTAAAAAGAGAAATTTGAAAGGATTCTATTTTTTCATTAAGACAATGTTTTTTGAAATATTATGTTTTGAATGAAATGTTTCAAAATTTCTCTTTTTGAGAATATTGTGTAGTCAGCCAATCGAATTCTCTAAATTGTTGCAAACGTACTTTAAGAGATGGAAATGGAGGATTGTGTATTGTACTTGTGAAGTATCAACCCACAGGCGTTCATCTCTGTATTTTCAGAACTATAATATGATCAGTGGATTAAATACTGCAGTTCAATCTTTGATTTGGTACTGGAAAAATATAGTAATTGAAGGGAAAGAGAATGTGCATGAGTAGGTTATTGCTATTCCATGTGACCATCCATTAAAGCAGGTGTTAGCAATACTCATATGGTTGTTTCTTCCAGGTAAGCTATGGTTACATTATAGTTTCAGATTTTCAGTTGGCAACTGCCCATCCAGGCAGTGCACTGCTTGCCCAGCCCTTAGGATGTTGTGCCTGCAATGGTTGGGTTGGTTTAAAATGTTTGCCAGATTGTGTTGCCATGTCTTCATGGTTAATATCAATATCTAGCTTGGCTATTCCAAGATTCCAAGGAACCTGATCAGCTTTTTCCCAGTCTATACTCTGTACAAAGGCTTAGATGGTAATGGTAAATTTGTTGTTTTTTCCATACACATCAATTCTATCTCACTTTCAAATGTTGTCAATTGGCTGGCCTTAGGCTTTGGTCCACTTTCCAAAGGTTTGGTCTAAGCCCTTAGAGCAAGGGCTATTGATCGATTTGATCTTGTTTGTCTTGGCTTGGCTCCTTTGCAGCCTGCTTTTTTTAGTGACATTGATCAGTATATGATTTTCGTTCATCTTACCAGGTAAAATACTTGATGGAAGCAATGGAAATATTTCAGTGGATAAATATCATTGTTACAAGGTTTGTAACTACTGAACTATCTGAGCATAGAGATGAATGCATGCAACATTTTTGTTCATGATGGCAATTTTTGTTGTGATTATCTACACGTTCCAGTATTGTACATTGATAGCCAAAGAAAGGGGAAAAAGAAGAGCCATCTAGTGCCACTGATTTAATCTATCTGATGGAACATGTTATGCTTACCATCCAACTGATCAAATCATCAAAGTCTTTTCCTATTGATCCTTCTGTGTCTGTCTACAAGTTAATCAGATGATGATACCTTAAATTGGAAAGAATAGGAAAGTCAGTCTTGCATTCTTTGATAATTTTCATTGTCTTGCACTAGAAAAGGAAGTTCACAATTGCTTAAGAAGCGCTTATTTTTATTCTTGCCCATTTGTGATGCCAAATAGTTTCAATGGTTTGCAAGTCAGAAAAGCAATAAACTAAATGAAAAGTGCAGTTTTGATAATGGCATTTCGGGTAGCGATTGGGCTGTTTAGAAGGAAAGGACCAGGACTTTTTTCAGATGTGTGAAAACAGGAAAATGATTTTCATTATAGTATTGGGATGCATTTTACAATGGGCATTAGTTTTATCTACAGGTCAGCTAGCCTGATATCTGATTTAATACAATGGAGGATCTTATGAAAAAGGAGGTTATAGATATAATTCTTTATTTTGTTTTGCTTCATCTTTTAATCAAATTCATTTAGTTTCAAAAAAAGGGGAAAGAGGAGGGGGGGAATTGATTTTGAAATTGTTTTCATTTTAATGTTCTTATGGTTTCCAAACAGGTCCTACTCTCACTGCTAAAAAGGGGGGGTTGGGTTTCTAGTAACTAATATCAAAGAATGTAGTATATATGGATGCCAACAAATGATAGTTTTTTTTATCCAATTTTCCTTTACAGGGACCATTTCAACTATGATTCTCATTGACTACTATACAGTCTATACTTCTATACTTTGAATACAGGAGGATGTGGAGCTTATGACCAAGCTTGGGTTTGATACTTATTGGCTCTCTATATCTTGGTCTCACATTTTCCCAGGTTGTGCAGTGTTTCATACTCAAATACTTTTAATTCCATCTAACACGGATGCTTTATCCCTTTTGTAATATAATTCTGCTCCTTATCCAAAAAGAATATCTTCCTGGACTGGTTGGTTAGATCTTTTCTCATTATCACTTAAAATCAGGTTACTTACTGAGTCGTTTCATGGGTTCAAAATAGAAGAAGGATTCTTATGACTGTGTTAGGCCCTCTAGATATTGCTGATTTTAGTTTTTGGTCAAGCAACTTTTCTATGCTTGAAAAGCTCTCTGCAGTTGTCAAAGGCAATTCATCAGTCTTTCATGGACCAAATGTGGCTTCTTTCTTTTGTGGATTATTGATTGAATGGTGAACATTATATTCTGTGCACTGATGAGTTGATCTTATATGTTTACATGCCAAGATAAATGAACAAGATGGTAGAATAATTAGCAAAGTAGCGAATGTTGGTAGAAACTGCTATGTGACATGCGCAACAGTTGTCTTTAATGAGTGTGTTTAAGCAGTCTTACTTTTCTTTGTATGGATGCGCAACTGTTTTGCTTTTTGGTGGGTTATATTCTTTATTTTTTTAGTTTACTTCTTCAAGTTATTTTAACTAGCTTTGGCTTAATTATTTTTAGCAAGTGTTTCTGCATTGGAAAACATTATATTATTGGACCTAAGTGGAGCATATTTAGGGCTAAATACATTTCTGGTAGTTGCTTTGAAATGCTTGCCATGCCATGCTAAAATGGATATCGTCTATCTTGCTTTAGTGCCTATTGTAGTTATCACTTCTTTCAGGAAAATGAAAAAGCTTGTCCAAGATGATTTGATTTTGTTGTAGTTAATTTGCAATATTCTGTCTGCAGTTTGCAATATAAATTAATATAATGGCATGTTTGTTTTGTTTGAATTACCAAGTTTAGAGCCAACAAGTCTACTTTGTTCGATAAATAGGAAGACAATGAATGCTATTTAAGTTGACAGTGGGTCGATGTTCATTATGCTGCATTTCAATACCATTTCCCCCCCTGAAGTTCCCTACTATGTTCATGCAATAACTCAGATTCTGTGAGAAGAATTTGATGTTCTGCTTCTCTATTAACTAAACTAAAAATAAAAGGCTCCTTTTACGAAAAGGTTTGAAAGCCTAAGAATGAGTATGTGCCTGGTGGTCTAAGTGCCTTTAGCCACCCTTGTACAATCTAGGTGTTTCTAATTGCATAAAAGTATAATTTAATTAGATAATAAAGTTACATATGCAGTTGGGCTACAAAAAAAAATCTCTTCATGACAACTTAATGTGCCCACACATACATTCTACATGCACAGTGCTTCGTATTGGATTAGTTCTTATTGGTTCCATTTGGAAAGCTTTTGGGCATATTGCTGATGCAATGTGGTCTCTTCCTGTTGTTCCAGGCATGGGAACAGAACTGCAGTATTCTCTAGACCTGTTAGGAACTTGACCAAAGCCAAATGGTGATGCATTAGACAGGCTTTGAAGTGCAGATCTTTGGGCTTGTTCCAAGACAAGATCTTTCAAGAAGAGTATTGCAAGTGGTTTGGACAAACTTTAGGAGTCCATGGATAGATTGCTTGAGCAATACAACAGAGAATCGGTGAGAAAGACTGATGAAGCAAGAAGAGATCTTCAAAGAGCAGGTGTGAATTGAAGATTTATTTCTTCAATCAGGATTGGCTACAACAAAACTGTACTTAATACTAAAATTTATCCATGTAATTATGATGCAGTTGGTGTGCAGAAGGCAAGGAGAGTAGTCGGGAAGTTCAATTTGCCAATCATTGGAATTCATCACATGGAAGCACATGCTCTTGTTGCTAGGTGCTTGTCCTGTTGCTTCTCGAGTCTTACTTATCTATTATATGTCACTATGCATTTCTGAGAATCATCCTCATTGTGTGCTTGTTTTATATCAATGCAAGTGTGGTTTCTGGTTCATAGGGAGAATGGAAGGAAATTTTGGAATTTTATTTGTTGTCCAATAGAAAATTCTAGCAAGCAATATAAGAAAGTTCGGATCATTGAGTAGATCTCTAGATCTTCAGACTGTTTCCTTGAAAAAATATGACTGTGTAGCCTGTGTCTAAATACATAATCAGATGACATCATGTGCTCCACTCTATCTCGGATGCATCAGTGTGAATGCACTATGCCATATGCACAACAATTGGACTCAGGTAGTGGGGCATATACTGTTGAATTGTATTTGTTTTTTTAATTAATAAAGTTCTTATGCCTCGACAAGTTCTTTTCCTACTTTTCTTTACGATTGCTCACGTTGGGGGAGCACATGTGATACTTCCGAACATTTCTATTGCCAGTGTATTTCTTTTGCCATTTCCTCTCAAACGAGAATTTTAATTTTTAGCAGTAATGTTGAACTGTTGATTCCCCTCTGAGTCAAATTGCAGCTATCTAGTCCACATCTCAAATGAAAATCATGGAAGAAACCCACAAGCAATTCATGATTCTATCTTGTTAATACTGACGTCTTTATATTGTTATGCTTGATCTTTTCAGATATTCTTTGATGATAGCGTTCGTAACATCCAGGCCAGAAAGTGTGTTGGTCTCTACATAGTCCTTGTAGGTTCGTCTTCTTTGCTTTGAGGTTCTTCTAGTCATTATTATATGCTTTAGATGGCTGTTAGTTATTGATCTTTGCGCTCATTCGTTTTGAATCAATCATCAGGTGGGCACTTCTCGTGGGGCGAATGGGGCAGATTTTTCCTTGGAGAGCATACATAACATCAAAGAAATGGTGCCGAAGCTGTGGGAGGAAGCTGAGAAATTGAATGCTGTGAGGTGCTCAGGGGAGATGGTGATTGAGATTCCTGTGACTACTTGAGCTTGTACTACTGAAGATGGTGGGTGGGGGAAATGTATTAGAGGAAGGAAGATGATTTCCACATTAGGCAAAACATTTTTCTTCTGTTAGTAAATATATCTATGCCATTATTTATAATAAAATTAGTCTTTAGATTTTCTTGTCTGTTTGATATTGTGTATCTCAATTATATTTTGATTATAAATAAAATAATTTATATATAATTATATTTATACAATTCAATTAGTTTAGTGCATATTATGATTATTGGCAATGAAATTATTGTCTAGTGTATGATGATTATTGGCAACCAAACTATTGTATTGCATTTTATGGTCATCAATAGCTAAATTATTTTCTTGCATATAATGATTAAAGACAATCCAATGTTGCCTTGCATATAATAATTATAAGCAACCAAAAACTATCTTACATATAATAATTATAAGCAACCAAAGGATTCTTGCATATAATAATATAAGTAACCAAAAATTTTCTTGAATATAATGATTATAAGCAACCAAAAATTGCCTTGCATATAATGATTAAAAGCAACAAAAGGGTACTTTGCATATAATAATTATAAACAATAAAATATTAATTTAGTTGCTGATGCACATATGCCAAGAAGCATTTGCAACCAGAGTACAAGGAATTTATTTGGATATAAATAATCTTTAAGAAATAAATTTAATGTTTTTACAATCAAATATTTGAATACCAAAAATCAAATTTCTTGTAGTGCTGGCCCAACATAGAACTAAAGATAGGTGGGATTCATTAGCGGCACACAGTTCACCTGTCTAGCGGATGGAAACGAATGACTAGATTTGGATGCCTCAAATTTGGATTCCTAGAGCTCGATTCTTTTATGATCAAATAGTCTATTTTAAGGTGTTTGGACATTCTAG
>JAYJMB010005577.1:0-11846 GCA_036873735.1 Pouteria campechiana
GATCGACCCTTGCATAAGCACACTAGACTATACATCGACCGTGCACTTGCGAGGTATTAAATTTGAGCCATCAAATCACATCTTATTGTTGTTAAAAGAATATTTAGATACCTCTTAAACACTCCAAGCCTTAGTTTATGGTATCTAAAGGATTCAGACCTTGAGTTAATTGGGTAAACTAATGTTGTTTTTACTAGTTATAGTGTAGATAGAAAGAGTAACTCAGGGATTTGTTAGTTTCTTAGAAGCATGATCATATCATGGTTCTCTAGGAAGCAGACATCTGTTGCATTGTCAACTATCGAGTCTAAATATATTGTTGTTGGAAATTGTTGTGCATAGATTCTCTGGATGATACAATAATTGGGAGACTATGGTTTGAAATTCTTTGAAATGCCCATTTGATGTGATAATACTAGTACTATAAATCTGACCAAGAATCTTGTCAGGCATTCTAGATCTAAGCATGTAGAAATTAGGCACTACTTCATTAGAGATCATGTCCAGAATCACAATGTCTATTTAGAATTCATACCAACTGAAAAATAATTAGCAGACATTTTGACTAAGCCACTCCCTAAGGAGAGATTTTGTATGATTAGGAGGGAATTGGGAGTGATAGATCCATTGCATAATGAAAATATCTTGATCATCACTTTAGTCTTGCATTCATATGATTTAAATGAGTACTTTAATCGTTGAATGTCACATATGGGTATATACTGTATTAGTTAAAACATTTTAGACATAGAGTTTTAGGCCATAGCTACTCAAGTCAGAAATCCTATTTCCAGACACAACTATTCATGTTGAAAATCATAATTGGAATTTGTGCAATCCTGTTTTTCAGACACAATCCTCCATGTCCAAAACTATGATTCCGGACTTTGCCACATCATTTCTGTGTCTCAAATTTCAAGTCCTATTTATTATCTTCTTAAAACACTTAAACCCCCATTTACGAGAGCAAGTCTCATTTTCTTGTAGGAATTAAAACATTCCTCATCGATATTCTTATCCATTGACCAACACTAGCAAACATTTATTAGAAAATTCATTGAAAATATGCTAGAACCTCATAGAAACTATTTTTTGAACCGACTTATTGTTAGTAGTAGCATCTATTTAACTCGTCCTCATCTCCTCGTTGCCAACATAAAAGTAAAAACTAGAGAGAAGTTAGTTTGTGCTAGACAGATCATGAGCCGAGATAGAAATAAATGAGGTGTGTGTAGAAGAAAATTCTTCACAAGAAAGCAAAGTGAACAGAGTAGTAGTTAAAATGTTTTGGAATGATGATAGTTCCTCTATTGGATTTACTGAATTTTATGATGTTTTTAAAGAAGAAGATAAAAAATTGAATGAATATCTATAAGAAATATCATGTTGTTTGGAGATTGTAAGAACTATCTTTTAGGAGTCCAAAGGCCAGAATATCCAGGTTACCATCCTTTGAGGTCGAGGACTAGGAGGGAGAAGTAGAGCTAGTAGAAACCCTCTTCTCCCTTGTCATAAACTTTGGCTACTCTTATGTGACCTTCCAAACATAATGGATGCATGCCTATGCATGATTCCAAATGTTTGGACAGATCATAATTGGGCTCCCCCACAATCTCTCCGGTCTCACCTTTTCTTCCATCCATCCTATCCGATGCTGCACCCTCTCACTCTTAGTGAAGCAGTAAGTTTGTAGTGAATTAAGTTTGAGTGTATCTCTATCTGTAACTTTGTTTGTATTGAAATGACTTGCAATAAAATGAAATATCTCTTGTTCATTCTGAGTATTTATCTGTTAAATGCATACTCTGTTTCCCTTGCATTTTTGTTATAATGACAAAAAAGGGGAGAGATATTCTATTGTATGAGGGGAGGATATCTCATGAACCTAGTGCACCAATTTATGGGGAGGATGCAACAAGACATGGGGAGCTCATGTTTCATGTTGAATAATTTGTTTCTATTTAGTTCCCATGTATATATATGTCTTACCTTTCTCAACAATAATTCACTTAGATGTTTTGTCATCATAAAGAAGGGGGAGATTATTGAATCAAAACTCTTTACTATGATGATGAGCAAAAGCACATGAGTGAAAGTTTAAGCTATTGATCAATATTTTCCAACTTGGCAGTAATGAACAATGTATCAGGGAAATAACATAGGTTGATAGCTCATACAAGACTACATCAGAAACTAGATCCACTAGCTTATCAGGAAGAAAACATAAATGCTCAAATGAGAAAGAATGACACTGAAAATTTGAAGAGCAGTGTGTGAAACAACTTCCAAACATGCCTCAAAGCATTGTCAAAGTAATCAAATTGTGTCCAAAGTTAGTCAAGAATCAAGGCTTCAAAATTTAAAAAACAATCTAATTTTCATACTCAAGCAAAGAGTCGGACATTGATGAAGCAAGTTTGGATACCACCTGACCAATTTTGGACATGAAAACAGTTTAGATATTACTAAACAAGAAGCCAAGATGCTAAACATTGCAAAGCCATTCTCAGACATAGAATCTAGACTCGGACATTGTTGAAGACTATAGAAAGAAACCAAGTGCATCAGAAATCTAAGTCCAAAAATCACATATGCTAAATCCCGAACATACTCATTGTTGAAGATGCAAGTATATTAACTCCAGACATGGCCAACACACTTTTGGACATAGCCAGAAGGATGTCAGGTAACCCAAAGCATCTAGTGCTAGTCTAAGTCTGAAAACTTAACTTCGGACATGGCAATTCATTTTCAAACATGGTGAATAATTTTTAGACATAGGTGAATGAATTTTGTCATAAGCTGAATGCCAGTCTAAGTCCAAAATATTAACTTTGGACATGACTATTCATTTTTGGACATGGCGATTCATTTTCAGGCACAAAAAAATGAAGTTTGTTGCAAGCTAAGCACTAGTCCAAGTTTGAAATATTAACTTCAGACATGACTATTCAAAACCCAGATATGACGAACATGGCTAAGCATAGTCTGTTGTAAGCTAAACAGTTCAAATGAAGTCTGAAATATTAACTTCGGACATAGAAACAAATCTCGTATATGACTGAACAGATTTCAGATATGAAAATTCTTGAGAGAGCTGCAACTGAGAGAAAATCCTATCTATTTGTTTGCATTTAATGAATGTTGTCTTCTCTAACAAGCAAAAATTGAATCTAGTTATAAAAGGAGTAAAGAGAGGCCATTCCAAGATGTTATACAAGTTAGAGAATTTGAGAAGCCAACAAAGAACAATTACTCTCTGACATTAAAGTTTTATTCCAAACTCCATTGAGTCAAAACACCATCTGCAATCAAAGAACATTCTTTGCAATAATATAAGGGATTCCAAAAATATGTATTTATTACTATACATTTATTTTTGCTGCATTCAATTGTATGCAAACTCAACCTGTGTAAGAGTCATTCTCTTTGTAAATCTTTTATTGTTTGGGATAGCAAAGCAAAGGGCTTGCTCATCTTGTATAAGTTTGTTGGTTAGCTTTATAAAGTAATTGGGAAAAGTTTGTTGGTTAGCTTTAGTAACCAGTTTGGAAAAGTTTGTTAGTAATCTTTGAAAACCAACCTATGTATAAGTTTGTTGGTGAGGTGAGCTTTGAAAACCAACCTATGTAAGAGTTTGTTAGTGAGCTTAGAAAAACCAATAGGTCTTTAGTAGAACCTGAGTGCAGCAAGAGAGGATGACTCAGAAAGTAGAGTAGGTACCGTGTTGGGCTGAACCATTGTAAAAACAATTATGTACTTTGTGCTTTGTGATTGATTTATCTTTAATTTTAGCACTTTGATTTTATAATTGGCCAAAATTATAAAAGCTTAATTCACCCTCCCCTCTTGAGCTACCTTAGATTGGGACCAACAGTAATATACATTTTAGAGGGTTATCCAAAAGAAGAAAGAATTCAGACTCAGAGGATGTAAGAAGCTTCAAAACTTCAATACCAAAGTTTTAGGTTGAGCTTTCAAAGCTTCAAAAGTTGCATCTCAATTCTAGAAGATAGTTCAGAAAATGCAAAAGCTTCAGAAGTTATGTTGAGGAAAAGCTTAAAAACTTCAGAAGATGCTTTAGAAGGTGAACACAAATGTTAGAGGTGAAGTTAAAAACATATTGAATTGTAAAAAGATCTGAAGATCAAGACTGAAAACTTTAGAGTATGCTTTGACAAAGAATTCCACACCTCAGAGGATTTTAGATGCACTAGGAAACTTCTAATGATAAGAAAAACAAGTTTAGAACATGTTGGAACCATTAGAACATGTGTAAGTAAAGACTAAAGATCTTATAAAAGAAGTTAAGAACATGCGAAATCGTTAGTAGATCAATAAAACATGTTCAGAGGGAGCACTCCATGCTTTAAAGATCAGAAAGAATGATTAGAGTTAATTTGAAACCAAGGGTCTCTTTAGAGTATCTTCAAACCATGTTTAGAGGTGCTTCAAATGATGAACACAAGAGAGACTGTAGTCATTTGGAAATATCAACATTCAAGGGGAACTTCAAAATATCTGAGACAAACTTTAGATGATCTAAAGAGAATTGCTAAAACAAAGCTTAGACCACGCCAAACTTCAAAAGATCTAAAAGGAAGCTTCAAATGATGAACAAAAGGAGTGCTACATTTTAGAGTCATTGACCTTCAGAAGTTTTAAAGTTCAACTTAAGAATATTTGAAACACTTGCCGGCTATTTTTGGATGCTATAGAGTCACAAATCGACCTTTATAAGTTCTAAAGTTTAACTTTAGAAGATCTGAAGCACTTGTTGCCCATTTTTTTTAGAGATTGTTGAGTCATGAACTTCAAAGAATGTGAAACTCAATGATCATAAATTTAAACATTCTCTTGCATTAAATGAACTCCACTTACCCCAACAGCTATAATTTGAATCCTACTATAAAGAGAGTAAATCTGGGGTATTCAAGAGGTGTTGTTGCAGTTGTTCATTGAGCTTTAATCTTAAAGAAATCTTTTCAACCCAAAGGCCAATCACGTAACCCTTTTCACAATCATTTAAGAGCTTTAAATTTTAGAATCCTTACTCAAGCCCTTCGTCACTAATACTAAGGGAAGATCTTTTGCACCACAAAGAGGAGCTCAAAGATCAAGTCTTCCCCTGTGCTTACACAGAAATATGCTCAAAAGTGTAATCCCTTTTCTTTCGCATTTTTTGTTGTATATTCCTTGAGTTGGTATTAGAGACCAATCTTAAGAAGAATAAGTGTGATTGTTGGAATGTGTCTCATAATGAACTCGTTAAGTTGTCTTTATGCCTCCTTGATGATCAAATTATAATTCTTTGCAAGTGCATGGGTGTATAGTAGTACAGTATGCTTAGCAAGGGTCGATCTCATAGGGAACTATCAAATTAATTTAATTATATGTAGTTATTAAACTATTCTAACTCAAAAGATGAGGTGATGCTAAATAAATAAAAGTGCAAGATTCAATATGAGAATAAAAATAGTTGGTAAGTTGATGAGATTTAAAAGGTTGCAAGAGTTCGAGGATCCAATTTTATCACTCAATGATATCCTAGGTTGCTAGAATGTTGGTGTCAATTCATTATCTTGGATCCATTCTCACTAATATATGATTATTACCATTAGGTGTGCGGGTTTAAATCAAGTTTTTTTGCTCGTTCCTATTACTTATGGTGTGTAGCATAATTGAGGTAAAAACCCATTAAGACTAAAGAACTTTAATGAACCAAACAGATTGGTTTAGCTTATGGTATATACCTTAACCATTTTTCCTTTTATTCAAGAGATCTCATGGTTTAGCATATGGTGTGTACCTTAACCATGCTCAGACAATTGATCTAATTCATAAAATTGGTGATTAGGCAACTAAACAAACCATATGACTGCATTAAAAGCAATGAGTGAAACAAAATAAAATTGAATTGATAAACCAACAATCCCAGTTAACAACAAATATCAAGGAGGGCTACATCATTGCCCCAGAAAAAAGATATTTAGTTCATGCTAAAAATGAAAAGAATAATCTTGAAACTATGCATGTTGCAGAATATGGAAATCTTCTCTCGCTCCTTTTGCTTCTCACATTCAACTCTTTCTGATCTTTGTCCCTCAATGTGTTTGATTAACCCAACCATTAAGGTTTTAAAAGAACTCTTACAATATGCATAGAGATCATCTTCAAATAATAGCTCATATTTCTCTATGAAAATATAGCTTCCAATGCATTTCAATGCATAAAAAATAGAAGTTCTCAAAAAAATTGAATTGCTACACATCGTGGGTTTGCAACACATGCGCCTAACAATCAGCTCCCAATAATAACTTCACAATCTGCATGTCTCAGGCTCTAAAATTTTACAACATCTAATGCATGGAAATTAACTTCTATCAACAACTCAGTTTGAGCACTTCAGAATAATTTACAATTCTGCAACTTTTAAAACCAACAAGTGTTGTACTTTCAACTTCTATTTATAATTTTGTCCCTCTAAAACAACACTGAAAACTTCAAACTTACTTCTAAAAATTGTTGCTAAAAATTCAAGTTCTAAAGATCAAAATTTCACTATTTTAGAAGTTCTAACAGAGTTTTAGAATTTTTGAAGATCGATCTTTGGAACCCCATTAGAATATCTGCATCTTTGTCACACTTATGAAATTATTTTGAACTTCTTTAGAAATTTTATCGCAGTTCTGAAGTTATTTTGACCACCCTTCAGAAATGTTGTCACAATTCTGAAGTTAATTTGAACTCCTTTAGAAATTCTATTGTAGTTTTGAGAACCTCAAAACCCACTCATGTTGCACTTCCGAGAACCTCATAATCCATTCAGAACCATCTCTATTGCACTTTTGCAAATGTTAGGAACCACCTCAGAAGTACCTCCATTGCACTTCTACGAATGTCAAAAACCACCTCAAAACTACCTCATTTGTACTTCTAAGAACTTCTATCAACTTCAGTTGCAAACCCTCTCAGAACCTCTTCTGCGAGCATCAAAACTCACTCAAAATCTCTTCTACGAGCTTCAAAACCCGTTCAGCACCTCTTCTACCGTACTTCTGATGTGATTCAAGAACTAGTTCCTAATATTAGAACTCCTTCAAAATTTCTAAAGATTGAGCTTTGGAACCCCTTCTGCGAATGTTAAAATCCACCTCAAAACTACCTCTGTTGCACTTCTAAGTACTTCTGTCAACTTCTGTTGTAGGTCTTAGAACCTTAGAACCCACTCAAAACCTCTTCTACGAGCCTCAGAACTCACTCAGAACCTATTCTGCAAGTTTCAAAACCCATTTAGCACCTCTTCTATTGTACTTCTGATGTGATTTAGAACTAGTTTCTAATACCAGAACCCCTTCAAGATTCTAACACACTTTTAACGACTGTGAACTCCTCTAAAACTTTTGACAATGAAAAACTCCTCCAAAACTTCTAATGACTGTGAACTCCTCCAAAACATCTGATGACTATGAACTCCTCCAAATCTTCTAATGACTATGAACTCCTCCAAAACTTCTGACGACTACGAACTCCTTCAAAACTTCTAATGACTCTCAAATTTTGGCAAGTAACCAACATTACTTCAAATGCCGTAGCATCAACTTGAAATGCCATGGCACTCAACTTCTTCAACTTGTCTTTTTTCACTTTTATCTGCAAATAAACATAATAAACTAACATAAAAATCACTTATCAAGTAATAACCAAGTTTAGTGTAGATTTACTAGAATGTGCTTATAACCACTAAATTTACATTAAAAGAGGGTCCACAATATATGTGAATTTAGGCATTAAACATGGTGTATTATGATCTCATCAAATACTCCTAAACTTAGCTTTTGATCTTCCTTAACCAAATTAGCAATCTGAATCCATCATTCAGGAAAATTTCTCTCAATCAATCTGTAACATGCCAAACAAATTACACATGTGCACATAACTTCAAAAATCATTCAAGATACTTGCCAAGTAATCTCATGAAACTCATGCTTTATCAATCCTTTTAGGAAGAGAAAGTATATGTGTGTGTAGTGTCAATCTCATGTTGCATGCAAGCATTTCGGTCAATGATGTTAAAACTAGTGATTCTAATGATCTTCACAAAACACCCCACAAGTCTGCTTTTCGTAATCCCTCCCCACTAATGTAGATAACTCTATTTACTTGGATTAATAGGTCTGTGTTAATCTTGTAATTGGGCCTTGGGTTTAGCTAACAAAAGAAAATGAATAAGGATTCACAAACTAAGAGATCGTAAATAAACTGCACATGAATGTTTGCTCTCTTAACTTTTAGTTTGGGATCTATCTATTTTATGGGCTATATTACTATCACAACCCTAAACTTATTTTTCTTTTACATTCATTAGGATGTGATCCCCCCATCTATGGGCTGTATTACTAACACATCTCCAAACCTATTTTCTATTGAATTCATGGAGATGTGATCCCCCAAAATTGTAGGATAAATCCTTATTGATTCCTTTTCTTTTATCCCCTCTTTTCTTTTGGAATTTTTCTTTTTATGACCTCCAAACTTATCTTTTTAGGCACTCATATACTTGTCATGCCCTGCCTTTCGAGGTGCGACTTACCTTTTTGCACTATGTTTTACCTAAATTAGCCCACTTTTAGGGTGGGGTGCTCGAGTCCCCTTTTGGAACTCGACTATTTTCTTCAGAAAAAGGATAGAGTATCACCTAAATTATTATGGTTTAACCTGTAGAAGTATTTATCAAATATAATAAAGCAACAATATAAATTCTAACCAAATACATCCACTCGCCCACTACCCAAGATCTAGGTAGAATCATGATGGCGTTCTACTTCCTTAAAATCCATTGATAAACTGATAATTAAATCATTAATACATGCCACTACTAACAATATATTAGTTTAGTTTCTTCAAATACATTAGATTCAATTTCTACAATAGACTCAATTCATGCTAAATGTTTCCATATCTCAAACATTACCATTTCATCATTATTATTATCAAATTTCACAATTTACACATGCTCTTCAATGGGATGTTCTTCATCCCTTTCAACAGACAACCATATACAAGAATAATGATCCTACAACAAACATCACTAGCCCAATCTAAGAGATACCCACTATCCCAACAAATCAAATGCATCAATCTCAAACACAGAAGGGATGTTCACAATCCCCCAACCAAAACAACCATGCCTAAATACAATCAAATGGGATTTTCATCCCCAATCATACAATGTAACTAATCAAAGGAGGGGCACCTATTTACCTTGGGCTCTTAGCTCCAAACCATTCTTCCAGCTCTATATCTTTTCATCCTTGTCATATCATCCTATATAGGGCAATAATTTCAATCATTTACAATTGCAACTCTTAATTCATTTACTACTAATGTATTTTAGATATACACAAAATCCTCTTTAACCCTTGATTAGATCATAATCAAAAATTTGATTATACCAGTCAAAATTACTCCATACAAGTACTAAAACATCATAATTTCGATACTAATCAATTTTTCCATGTTAATTTCACATAATTCATAAAATTCCCTGAAAGTCACTATTCACAAAACCCTAACAAGACAAAAATCATGATTTCCATAGCCAAATCATTCCCAATTCATGGTAATCAACCCATTACTCACTTTTCCCATGGTTACCCATCTCAGTTTCTTCTAAAAATTGCTTTTTACAAAACTATATAAAACCCTGGTTTACAAAAATTAAATTTTTGGATGGGGTAAAGTAGCTTACCTTAAATCCAAGTTTAGTTGTCATCAATGAACAAGAATCCATGCCCAACACTCTAAGCAACTACAATCACCAAAATCCGGATCTTCTTCCATTTCCCACCATCCAAATTCCAAAAATACAAGCCAAGAGGCATGCTAGCTTGACTACCCACCTTAATTCCCATATTTTCTAGCAAAATTGGTGACACATGGGGCATAACAAAGTTGGGGAAGGAAGAATGGTGTTAAGGGAGAAAACTGAATGGAATAATGAAAAATAGAATGGGTTTCAAGCTTAAAAATTCAAATTTTTGGGTACTCTAGGGCACTACAGAACCCTTGCCACGACAAGGAAAAGCCTTGTTACAGCAAGGACTTGCTAGGCAGGCAAAATATGCATTTTCTAAGGCCTTGTCGCTATAGAAAATTACCTTGCCACGACAAGGAAGTTCTTTGCCGATATAGTGTTAGTGTCCAAATGACTTGATGTTTGAGGCATTTGAAAGATAACTTCAATAGCTAAAACTTTTATGTTAAATTTTTTTTCAAATAGTCCCACAAACATGTTAAAAAGTTTAATAAAGTTGACAGATCTTATTCATCTCGTTATTTTTCAGTCATTTGGAATATTTTCAGTGTATTAGTCATAACTTCCTCATATGACATCGGAATCAAGGATTTTTCTTCCATTGGACAGATAATTTCATGATCTACAACTTATATATTGAACATTATTTCAAACTAGTCCATTATCCATGTCAAAAATCAATCACAATGATCCATTTTTTAAATTCAGCATTTACACTTATGAAAAATCACCATAGCTCCATTTCACATAAAATATTTAAAATCTCCCAATAATCACTTCCCACACATCACATACATGAAATGAATTATGTTCATGCTATTTTCCACCTCATTTTAGGTTAATTGCCAAGAATCACCTATTCAGTTCTTTTTAACCGAATTTTCTACTATAAGTAACTCCATATGCCATTTTCATTCCAAAATGCATCTAAAACTCAAACTAATGTTTTACACACATTAGAATACATATAATAACTATCTTAAGCCATTTACATTAATCATAAATATGCTTTTTTTAAAATTTACCATTTAAGTTCTTTTCTTCTCATTGACTTTATATAGCCCAAAATAGTGACATTTATCAAATTCATAGAGTAAACTCTACCCATTTTCACATGAATTGATTTCAAACACCATAGGTGTTAGAAACTGCCCTCCTTACAAAAAGTTTCATCCTTAAAAATTTAATTGCAATGTTGTGACCTATAGCACTATCACCATTTAATTTGACCTAATCGTACATCAATCATGTCTCAAAACATGTTAATTACCATCAATCAAGCTTCAATAATATTAACCAAAGACCAAAATATCTAATTACTATCCAATCATTTACTAAAGAATGAAGATCCGACTTTAATTTCATATCAGACACAATCATACACAATATCACATTCATGAAAATATGTATATTCAACTTAGGCTCATAAATAATTTCAATTTTAACTCAAAGATATACTCAAACATTTTACATTATAATTCATTCCTATAGTCTAGGTCCAAACAGAAAAATACACCCATCAGAATAATCTATCATTCACATCAAATACAATATATCCATTTATAATTTTAATTTCAGTACAATTACAAATTCTCATTCGCAAGTCATCTTTACTCCAATAGTTCCACGATTTCCAAATTAACCAATATAAGAGAAATCTACATCAATTTTCATATTACCATTTTCTAACCATAATAATTAAGTTTAACTATATTCAATCCTTTGTTAATCAATATTCATGAATGCTCCAATTTAACATTCATGATCATAACAAGATTACTAATTCATTCAACAATATCAAATATGGTATCGTTTACAACAATCAATCATATCCGCAAATAGTATTTAATGTTCAACACAATCACATACAAATGGAACTACTATCATGTGGCCAATACAAACAAATGTTTCAATACAAATGATGAGAATGCAAAATGTCATATTTTATTTTTCTAATATTTCATCTTTTGCACCTATTTGATTCCTAAATATACTCATTATTCTCATATTTTGATTTAGGAGTCAATTG
>JAYJMB010005578.1:0-11840 GCA_036873735.1 Pouteria campechiana
CAGTGCGAAGTTGTCCTCGCCGCACGATCTGCTTCCTCGAATCCTAGCCATCCGCACAAGGCGCTTCGCACCAAGCGCCTACTTGCAGGCTCGCAGCCCGCAGCTCTGTCACGACACCGCTCGCGAGTAAGACAGGGCATTCTCTCCCTCCATCTCTCCACGCCCAGCTCATTCAGGGAGAGGCAGCAGATAGAGATTGCCCGCCAAGCCCGCACGAAGAAGCACGAGGCCAACATCCATCTTCCACCGTCTAATCGATCTGGACGCCAAGTCATCTCTCCACATCCACACGAGGCCAACAGACATTTCGTTTGCATGGATGTACTATTATATTTTTACTGTCTTATTTCACTTATGTATTGTGTAGTCATCTGGTTGAGCTTAAATGGAGCATTTCCATGAATTTTCTTCCATCGTGTTTTTCAAAAAAATCAAAATGTTAAATCAATGGCTGTATTACAAAATACATTTTTACATTTGCCAACTGGCTTGCTTTTTTTTTAACCGTAGTTACTGAGTCCATGACCATGATTTTTACTTGTTTGCTAGAAAAATCATTTATGCGAAACAATCAAGTGAGCCACGCCTTACTAGAAAATTCTTATAAAGCAAATGAGCAATAGAAAGCACATCAACTAGCCTACTCAACATTGAGGTTTAGAATTTGAACTTGCATTTTTTCCCACCAAAATAGTACGCTGGCAAATCAGGAGGCTCAAACTTGGCCGCTAGTGCTTTACTTTTGCGAAAAGTGATGACAAGTCATACATTGAGGGCCGTGGGTCCCCCTTTCCTCTTACCCAATCTTCTTCGGGCGCCCTTTCATTTACATTGGGTTGGGACGAGGGGTTAATGCCTTAGTGTCGGATCTGATCCTCTTTGAAGATGATGATTGAGGGGGGAATGCTCCTTCCACCCTAGGCCTTTTTTGCGCTCCCCGAACCCCTAGAGACTGTCCTCTTGAGCTCCATTGATTCAAGGAATGAATGTGGGAGTGGCTAGTGTTGAGAAAATGGACCCAATGGAGGGTGAAAAATGGCAGGTGAATGGGGGCTAAAGATGGGAGGAGGTAGGGAGAGCTCATAGGCGGAAATGAAAAATGAATCGAGTGCCTGTAAAATGCAATTGCCCTGGTCGAATTTTCTTTGGTGTTTTGGTAAAATTTTTATTTTTAAATGATACCAACTCCCTGTTCGAGTTCTTTAAAGCATTTTGGTTAAATTTAAAAAAAAGTTCATAGCTAGCTTGACGAAAACTTGTCAGAAGTTATAGTTAATTTCATCCTAAAAGGCAGAAGGCCTGGTTGTATTCTTGTTAATTTTTTTTAAATATTCCTTATGTTAAAAATATTTTTAAAATAAAAATACCTAATTAAACTCTAGGAGGTGTATTTTGGGGGAAAAACTATGAAGAAATCCTAATGCATTTGGTTTTTTTCTAATTTTTTTTTCAAAATGTCGGAACTCGGCAGGCGATACCGCGGGCACCTGCCATACCGCCTGCAGATCAAATGCATGTGCGAATCAATAGCCTCTTAAAACACGGCAGTTTGAAACTTTCCCCCTCAAATGGTTTTCCTCCCTCGTCCACACCTCCGATTCTTTGAGCTTCTTCCTTTTATGATACCAAGTTTCTTCATTTCTCATTGATTTCCCTCGACCATCATCCTCTAAAAGGTATGCTCCTTCCGTCAAAAACTTGTTTACAAAGTCCGCCTTCATGTTCTTTGAATTTGAGGAGGCTCGGCGCTCCGTCTTCATTCTCCCCAATGAGGGCACTGGTGGAATCGCAACTATCGCTCCCAGGTATGAATTACCATAACATTATTACTTTAATTTATAGTTGCATTGCATCATAGCTTCTACTTAAAATGTGCCCTAAAATGGATGTGGTTTTGTACCATGTCTAAGACCACATGGGAGGGTTTAGTTGTGTAAGTGTTTTAACTTAAAATGTGTGGTATATGGTTAAAGAGTACTATGTGAAACCTACAGTATGCTACACGTTGCCACCAGCGTCCCACAGAGGCTTCTGTACTTTCCTAAGGGATACTAAGTACCCGAAAGGATATGCTGCAAATCTATCAAGCCGTGTGAATGTAAAGGATGGCACAGTGCATGGTCTAAATACACACAATAGTTATATCATATTGCAACATTTCCTTCCGATAGGCATGCAGAGATTCTTGCATAATTATATATCTAATACCATTTCTAAGCTTGGTAGCTTCTTCAAATAACTGTGCTCGAAGACCTTATGGGGAAGCATATTAATGTAGCTCATAAATAATATTCCTCTGATTTTGTGCAAATTGAAATATATTTTTTCATTGACTATTTTTGATGTGATGGTGCATTTGTGTACTCATCTTCCAAGCGAGGCATTAATTGTCGGACTCGTACAGTACAGATGGATATTTTTAATCGAAAGGTACCATTGAATACTCTACGCCTAGGGTATCTTCCAAAGTACTTCAAATTGTCAATAACTATCACACTTTTTTTTAGGTTTTTAGGCAGTCTTAAAGTGAATGTCGGTAATAGAGCTCGTCTAAAGGGTTCAATTGCAGAGACATACAAAGTAAAGGAATGTGTTACGTTCCTATCAATGTATTTAGGAAACATTGAAACCTGTAGTAATTGACCGAAGCGAACTGTGGATAGTAGATATAAAAACGCGAAGGGGTCCATCTCGGTTTTTGCTCAAAGGGCATGAACCTTTAGAGTTAAGAAGAAATGTAGACCGCTACCCATGAAGATGCATCAATGGCATAGCGTTATGTCCTGTATAATTGTGCAGAAATACAAAAGTATCTCAAGTAATCTTATCTATGTCTCAACTTGACTTATTATGTTGTCCACCATAACTAGTTCACTATACGTGAAAAGACCCTCATTTCATGTTATCTGTCCTGAATCTTCTTTAACATCAATGAACATAAAGACGAACTTAAAAAGGACGGTCAAACTAAGATTCGGAAAATATAGGATAAGCACTTTCTAGCGTGGTTTCAAAAGCAAGTAAGTCTATACTACTTATGTTTTCACCCAAACAATGAACTAAGCATAATTTATTAACTTGGGAAGATACACTGCGCAAATAACTCTGTTCGCCGCTTTGCTAACATATTGAAATAACTTTCGCAGATAAATCAACTATATTCGCAAAGTCCAAATCAATTATTCGAAGAGATATGGTCCCTAGCAAATGGTCCACTTATAGAGCAGTCAATGACATACTCAGTATGCATTATGAACAGAGTTAGATTTGCACCGTAGAGCGTAATAGGCATCACAAAACCCAAAATAGCGATGTTGTTATGCAGGAGGATCCATCAGGTGAAGTAGCAAATTTCTATGGACAATTGCAGCATGTGATAGAGCTACCATATATACTTACGTACACATGCGTTCTATTTCAGTGTGACTAGTTTGACACCTAGTAGTAAATAGGGAATCAAGTTCTACTTCATTTCACAACTGTTAATATCAGTCGCCTTTGGTACGAGGATGACCCCTTTGTCCTTGCATCTCAAGCCAGGCAAGTCTTCTACTTGGACAACATAAAGCTAGGGGCATCATGGCAAGTGGTTCAACATTGCATCCATCATCATTTGTGGAATATTCCGTAATACAAAGTCAGGGGGCTACATACGGGGGAGGGCATACTGGAGGAAGAGCACAAAGAGCAAGAGAATGAGTGATTAAGGAATGATCCTGTTGAGGTCTCAAGTGACCTCCAAGTATCAAATTTATATAGAGAGCCACATCCCGATGAAGAAAATGAGAATTTGATTAGTGTCTCAACAGTGGACAGGATTTCTGACCTTCAAGGAAATCCCGCCCAGAATTCAGTTGCTATAGATACAGAACATGAAGATCATGATTAGGGCACAGTACGCTAAACACCAATTTGTCGTAAGGCACACACAAGCTTTCTTGCATATTTTTTATATTTTATTCAGTCAAATTTACCATAATTATAAAGTTTATATTATTTGTTCATCATTTCCATATTGCTTTAGGTCAAAACTTCATGAAAATTGAGTTTTGACTGACTTAGGGCAGGAGGCGATATAGTAGATGATATGTGGAACCAACTGCGGTGTGCTTTTTGATTAAACTTTCTTACTCATCTCCCTTCCTGATTGCGGGTTATATGGAAGGCACCTGCCATGGCGACCGATTTCGCGGGTGCCTGCTCTAAGCGCTTGCAGTCTTGTTCATACCAAGGTAGCAACTTGTTGTCGACTAGTCTAGTGTAGGAGTTTTGCATATTAATAGGATAATATATTCATATATGTCATTCATTCATGACATGAATATTCTGACAAGTATCGTTCTCACTTTTTTATAGTTATTTCACGATGTTCTCTAGATGCGGTGGAGGTTGGGCTCGTTTTACATAGCCTATACACATTGCCTCTGATGTGCCTCCTACACAGGAGGACAATGTGGATATCCCACTAGCTACAGAGCAGGCATTTGTTGAGACCCCTGAGTTTACACGCTCCCTTGGCCCCTGTAGTAGCCTGAACTAGAAATTGTAGTAGCCTGAATTAGAAATGGCAAGCAATTTTTAAAGTTTGATGAATGTTCTAGTTCAGATAGCACAAGTAGGGAACAAACACTATCCTCGGCCGACAGATGCAGCAATCTCTGCTCATCTTCTTCAAATCCGGCGAGATCCAAAACTGACCTATGATTGTCAACCCCTCTATCCTTCGAACGACTGTGGAATAGTGGGGTAGCAGGCTGGATCTCCCCCATGGTATCCATCAAAAGTGGCTAGGGAAATACAGGCATGCGTCTTCAAATCGAGACCAGGAACACCGTCTATGCTAACGCTTATTGCGGATGTCCTGAAGCTTATGCGGATCCGCTTACGAGGATATCCTAACGCTTCTACGGATCCGCTTACGAGGATGTCCTGATGCTTTTGCGGATCCACTTAAGAGGATGTCCTAATGTTTTTGTCGATCCGCTTATGAGGATGTCCTGATGCTTCTGCGGATCCACTTACGAGGATGTCCTGATGCTTTTGCGAATCCACTTAAGAGGATGTCCTGATGCTTCTGCGGATCCACTTATGAGGAAGTCCTGATGCTTTTGCGGATCTGCTAACGAGGATGTCCTGACGCTTCTACGGATCCGCTTACGAGGATGTCGTATCCTTTAAACTCTGCTGATGCTTCTGCGGATCCGCTTACGCTGCTGACGCTTCTACGGATCCACTTACGAGGATATCGTATCCTTTAAACTTCGCTAATGCTTTTGCGGATCAGCTTACGATGATGTTTCTGCGGATCCGCTTGCGAGGATTAGCGAGCGCTCGTCTCAAGCATCATACCACGGAATTGGAGTCCAAGTTTCCAAGCATCATGCCACGGACAT
This sequence comes from Pouteria campechiana, assembly GCA_036873735.1. Lineage (NCBI taxonomy): Eukaryota > Viridiplantae > Streptophyta > Magnoliopsida > Ericales > Sapotaceae > Pouteria > Pouteria campechiana. Next base: position 5,394 of record JAYJMB010005578.1, read on the forward strand.
CATATCGCGCACTGAGCCACGTGAGGAGCTCACGCATTGACACCACCCAACCAACCCTGCTCGGCGTCGTCTCCATTTAGGCAATTTGGCAGCTCTATCGGCCATCGGTGGTGAGCAGGGAATGGAAGTTTGAGCCCATCCCGCTCGACAGCGAGAAGGTTACAGCGGCAGCATCGCCGGCAATGAGGAAGAAGGCCGCCTTGTCCTGCATCTTCCGGCAACCAAAGGCAAGGATCTGACACGGCAAGGGGTTGTCTAGCATTAGCACGACGCCAGAGGCGTCATGGCCTGAACAGATCGACCATCTGATGGCCGAACGGCGGCGTCGCAACACAATCCGAGGGTAAAACCAATGGATTTTTCCGCATATGGCTGAATTTGCCGGCGACCAGGAAGGACAATCTGGCGCGGCAAGATCAGCACTGGCGTTGAAACAGCAACATCAAGTCCTGGAATGGAGTAGATTAACCAGCCGGTGGCAACGTCGCTTGAAGCAAGGCGTACTAGCGCCATCGGGGTCAGGGACCCGGTGCGGAAAATGACTGTCGGAGATCAGGGCGTCGACCAAAACGCTGTTGTCGTAGCAGATTGGCCGAGTGGTGGCCGGACCTTGAAATCATAGCGGCAACTTGTGGCTGAAATGATGGCCATTTAAACATCTTTTGAGATTTTCGGCGACGGGAAAGGAGGATCGACGGCGGTAGCACCCGCGCCAAAATCGAAAAGTGATCGTCGATCTCCCCATGCCACTGCTGACATGCCGTGCAGAAAGGGTGGGTTAGCCGAGCAGCCATCGTCGATCTCCCCATGCCACTGCTGACCTGCGTGCAGATAGGGTGGGTTAGCCGAGCAGCCATCGTCGATCTTCCCATGCCACTACTGACGTGTCGTGCGAACGAGAGGGACCGGCCGCGCAGCCGACGACGGCGAAGATGAGCAACGGACGACGTGGTATGACCCGATGCGTTACGCGATCAGGGGCTGTCCGCCTGCTCCGAAATGCCCCCACTGGTAAAGCTGGGCATAATTTCCAAAGGAATCCCCAAAATGCCCCCATTGTGGAGCTGAAATTCCCAAAATGTCTCCATAGGTGAAGCTGAGCATACTTTCCAAAGGAATCCCCGAGATGCCCCCAAGGTGGAGCTGGAATTCCCAAAATGCCCCAACTAGTAAAGCTAGGCATACTTTCCAAAAGAATCCCCAAGATGCCCCTATGGTGGAGCTGAAATCCCTAGGATGGCCCCATGGTGGAGCCAAAATTTCCAAAATGCCCCCACTGGTGAAGCTGGGCATATTTTCAAGAGTTTCCCAAAATGCCCCCATGGTGGAACTAAAATTGCTAAGCTACCCTCAGAGGACCTAGAGCCTATAAATACCCCCTCTCTCTTCTTGAAAGGAGGATTTTTCGGGAGAGCTTTGGGGAAGAGTTTGAGAAATCTTCAAGATGCAGATGTCTCACTTGACGCCAGTAGCTTTTGGCCACTGGTAATTTATCTAGTGCCTGAGGGCACTTTGCCATAGCCCTACCATGGTACATACATGGGTCCCACCCATGCTATGGTAATAGTAGGCCCCATATGGCCAATGGACAATAAGATAACACTGAATACATTAAAACCTGTTTGAATCTTGTAACTTTCCCATAGATCAGAGGATTAATGACACTGTCTTAAATTAACTCAGAACTGTCATTAGCACTAATTACTGTTATTAGTGTTAATCATAATTAGGTTTAATTAACTCAAAGTATAATTAGGCTTAATTTATGTAGTCTGGATCTTCAATCTCTCATAGTATAAACGGTAGAGATCACCTGCTTGCGATTTTCCACGGGATATTGGAAAATATCACTCACCAAATTATTCAAAAGCCTAAGTCTAGGACCGAGTCACTGAGTCATGACTCACCAAGTCAAACCTTAGCAACTGTCACTCACCAAATTATTCAAAAGCCTAAGTCTATAATCGAGTCACTAAGTCGTGACTCACCAAGTCAAACCTTAGCAACTACCACTCACCAAATCATTCAAAAGCCTAAGTCTAGGACTGAGTCACTGAGTCGTGACTCACCAAGTCAAACCTTAGCAACCCCCACTCACCAAATTATTCAAAAGCCTGAGTCTAGGACCGAGTCACTGAGTCGTCACTCACCGAGTCAAATCTCAACATATACCATTCATCAAAACAACCAAACCTAGTCAACATGGCCCACTCTTCTTAAGCTTCTCATGGGTAATTGAGAGAGCCGAACTAAACCCAATTAACTTGGCCCACTCTTCCTAAGCTTCTCATGGGTAATTGAGAGAGTCGAACTAAACCCAGTTAACCTGGCCCACTCTTCCTAAGCTTTTCATAGGCAATGAGAGAAGGCTTAACCAAATCTAGGTCACCTATTTTCTTCTGATCTCTTTCAAGTCTAAACACAATAGAGATCACTCGGTCCTGAGTCCTTCCGGGATATGCCAATTGGGTCACAAAATATCTACTTTCTCTATGATTTCTTACCGTCTAAATAATAGAAATTACCCGGTCTTGATCTCACCCGGGACAAACCAATCGGATCAAAACACCCATTTTCCAGTTGACCCGGTGTCTAGCAACCCAGTCTAGAACCGTGTCATCCCATCCGCCCATTGACTTGAGGCGATCTCCTAAATATCGAGTCATCGCAATGTGCTCGGAGATCCCAAAGACAGCACACATCTATTTTGAATAGAGTGTGTGTGTTTTATTTTTGGATTTCTAAGATGCATTGTACTTTTCCTTTTAATCAAGGGTTTTATTGTACTTTTCCTTTTAATCAAGGGTTTTCTCCATTGTGGAGATGTAATTAGGGTCACTTGTGGTCTGGGATGTGAATACATAATTTTTCTGATGCACACGGCAAGTGTAATCAATTGAGAAAAATCAATAATAATGGAAATTACTTTATTCATTTCAAAGGCGACCAATTCTGGTAATGTCATTCCATTTACAATATTTCATCATCATATTTTTGTCCTCGTTACAGCCCCCAATTGCCACCTCACAGCAACCCATGCCCTAATGCCTTAAGCTCAAAAATGCAGGACTTTGCTTCATCCTTAGAGACACTAGCTCCATCCAGTGTTATGTATTCATTATTGTATATTTCTTATATGGCCTTAGCTTTAACCCATATGTATTGCAAGTTCCGCCAAAATAAATGCATTTCATTATGTCTGATACACTATCATTATTTCTTGATAGGAAGCGAAAAAATGAAACGGGTTCCTTTGAAAAACTCATTTATCAATGATATGAAGATAAGCCTTAGTGTACTGTCAATTAAGATCGACCCTGACATGGGGAATCCGACAACTAAACAAGATCGAAAGCATCTACCAAGAATCATTCGATATATTATGAAGGCGTTGGCACTGATAGTAGATAAGAGAAAATGGGCACGTCACTAAAAAGGAAAAGCAACCCATGATTGCTGAATTAAAGGTAAAGAAGGGTACATCCAAATTTTACAAGTTCTATATAGTGTTAATATATTCTAACCTTGCTATCATCCTTTTGCAGTCATGCTTTGATATCAAGGATTTTGATCAAGATTGGGTCAAAATGGTCGTGGAGGACTACTTCAGGACTAGTTATAAAAGGTTCTGAAAAGATTATCACGATCATTACTCCAAAGTTGTAAGTACGGGCGCAAATCTAGTATTATCACCACCCGCAAGAGTGAAGATTCCCAACTAGACCTTCATGTGCACATACTTTGCTTCCCCAGAATTTCAAGTATATACCATTTTAATATGTTGTTTATACCATTTTTTGGAGCGTCAAGTATACGTAGTCTATTTTTTCTGAAATATAACTATGCATGTTCCCTTTACTTGCTTCAATATAGCACAAGTCATCGGTGGCTAAGAATAACAAGCAGAAGTTAAAGTATACACATTGCATGAAGCCAAAGCCATTTATGGTTGTTCTTGCTGAAAGGGTACGGATCATGTTACTCGTAGTTACGATTTATCATCTCTTTTCCACTTCAATACTTTCATGCATGATAAATACAATATATTTTTATGGAATAGGAAAATGACGACCTTGATAGCCAAATCAACCAAATTGAACTATTCAAGGAGACCCAGAAGCGCAAGGCAGATGGCAAATTTATAGCCCCAAAGGTAGAGGATGCATACGTGAGTCTAACCCACTATTTATTTATTTCATAAACATTCAGGATTTCTAGCCAGTCTTTTGTCTGCTAACCCCTACTAACACTTTTCGCTAAACTTGTAGAATAAAATGGTAGAGCTACAAGTCGCTAGCTTAGAGTCTGCAGAGTTGCCCCTCAAACCAAATGATGTCTATGATAAAATAATGGGAAAGCCCTTTGGTTACGTTAAGGGCTTAGAACACATTCCAAAGCCAATGAAGAGTCGGTTCAGCTTTGATTGGTCTAATGGATCAAATCCATCACTCATTTCACAGCTAGCTTCTACACAGGATCGGCTAAGCTCCACCGAGGAAGAACTTACAAGTATAAAGGATCGGTTGAGCTCCACTGAGGAAGAGTTAGCAACTGCCAACTAACGGATTGATGCATTATCAGATGAGACCAAACACAGAAGGTCTTTGCAAGAGTCATGGTTCAATCAACCAACACCTTCCTCATTAGCCAAATCTCAGTTGAGCATTCCAAATTTTTCTAGAGGTAATTTAATGTGTTAAAAATCTCATATTATTGCATAATGACTATATTCTTGTTTCAAATAATTTATGCACTATAATTTCATATGAATAAGTCTGTTCAACAATGAAAAGAGTCAAGGAAAATGATCTCCTTATGAAGACCAAACACTATAGCTCTCACTAGTTTAAGAGAGGCCTCGACCTGTGAGTGACTCTCATTATTTCCTTCTTTGTTTATTTCAATAGTTGTGAAGGATCTTCTATTTTACTCTTCCAATAATGTGTAAAGTAATCATAGCCAACATTTATTAATTTACAAGATTTCTTAAACTTGTATGATGTGTAGTTTTTGGTTTAATATTATATATAATGCATGGATATTTCTTATTTTCAAGTATTCATCTTTACTTTTGAACAAATAGTTATTGTTATGGTAGATAAATGTAACAATTATCCAAATATTATAGGACATTGTGTTGTAACCATCAAATCAAAAGCAACCCAAAAATTGGCTGCCTTTACTCAAACGCAGCTAAAATTTGGTGGAATTTTTTTAGCTGCATTTGAGCAAACGCTGTTATTTTGGATTGGTTGCGTTTGCTCAAACGCAGCTAAAAAAATGGTTGCGTTTACTAGCAAATGCTACGAAAAAAAATAGTCGCCTTTGGCCAATTATAACAAGCCAAAAGTAGCCACTTGGTGACCATTCTTTTTTTTGTTGCATTAGGCCTAATGCAACCGTTTTGGGGCCTAATGCAACCAAAAAGTTGGCTCCATTAGGCTATTTTTGTTGTAGTGCACATGACTAATTCCCACATCTTATTTTGATTTCATTTACTAATTTTATAATTGATGCAATCACATCGTATAGATATTATTCTATGGCATAATCTTTTTGCTTATCACAACCATTAGAACATTGAAAATAAGAGGTGAAATCTCTTTTTCTCCTTTTTCTATCGATTACTCGGCATAAGTTGTTTAATCAAAATTTAAACAATTATCTGAATTAGATAATTAAGATAATTATATTATTTGAACAACTGAAAAAGCATACGCAAAAATATCTAAAATCAACTTCTAAATGGTCTTGAAGTTTTGTACAACAATTGTTCATTTAATTGCCAAGATAATTTTGGCTGAAATGGATATTTGAATCACATCTAATAGGTCCCATCAAGAAATTAAAATCTTTAAATGAATTAAATTTATTCCTAAATATTTTTTGCGCTATGGATTATCCAAATCCATAATTAAAATAAATTTTTAACTTAATAGATGATGATGATTTTGATTAATGGAATAAATTTAACCTATAGATTATAATAGGCCCTAAACAAACTATTGTACCATGCAGTTGTTTGCATTTGAATTTCATAATCATGGTAAAAGAATATTATATATATATATATATATATATCAAAATACACTACAATGTAAACATACACGGCAGAGTACCAAAGTAGGTTTTTGCTCAAAATCTAAAAAATCACCTTGGAAAGAACAAGTCAAACATTGACCACAACGTGGGAAAGTCGCCTCTCTGTCTTCTTCTACGCTCTCTATAAATATATAGAGATTTAGAAAGGCATACGCACTACTGGAAGATATAAGCCATGGCTTCTTCTTTTCTTTCAAGGACTCGTCCTCCTTTCTCTCTTTCCACTTTCATTCTTTTCTCCTTCCTTCCTCTCCTTTCTTCTATTCAAGGCACAGAAGCTTACTTCTCCTCCGTTCCAGCTCTTGTCCCTGAAAAGCTCTTCAATCAGATCTTCCTTCACAAAGA
>JAYJMB010005580.1:0-11835 GCA_036873735.1 Pouteria campechiana
TTTGTAATCTATCTTAATCTACAAATGGTCTCATCATTGTCTATTTCTCCCACTAGGCTAATTGATGGTTGTGATTGCGTATCAAAAAGGAGGGTAGATAAGTAATTTTACCCAATTTAGTCCATAAATCTCATTTAAGTGTTGTCAAGTGCCTTAAGTGCTGTCAAGATTTGTCAAGCTTGCCAATAATCTCATTAAGTGCTATTAAGTTCTGTTAAGCACTATCAAGCTCTGTTAAGGTTGATCAAGCCTATGCATGACATCAAGCCCAATACATGATTGATAAGCCATGATTGATAAGCCCAGTATATAAACCTTATCAGGTGCTATCAAGTTTCTATTAATAACCTCAAAGTTGATTAATGCCCATCAAAGCCCTCTATCAATGATGTTAAGGTCTATCAAGCCCCCTATGATGCTAAGGCTTGTCAAGCCCCTTATTAATATGTTAAGGCTTGTCAACCCCAGCATATAAACCTCCTCAAGTGTTGTTAAGTGTTGTCAAGTTCTGTCAATGATGTCAAACATACACACAAATATGAAATGACCAACATGCTCCCATTGCTAAAATAGCTTATATTATTGGTGCTTCTATTGTAACTGCTCTATTACAGCTGAAGGTAGTTCTAATGGTAGACGCATTAGGTTGGGCTTTTAGTTTCCGTTGCTAAGTATAAAAATAGCTCCACAATCATATGTTGCAGACTAGTTACTCGTTTTGTGCCAAGTCTGGTACGTAGCTGAACTTCGGCATCATTGTAACCAATTGAGGTTTCAAGTGTATGAGTCGGAGAAGTGTTTTAAGCGGTATGAAGTGTGTGGAAATGTGCCGTGTAATCCTTGCAGATCTGTGGGGGCAGTTTTGAAAGATTCTGGCATCTTGGGAAGAATTTATCGAAGGGAAGATGAGTAGGATTTTCAAACATTCTTAGAGAAGCTGTGGCCTTTGGTTGTGTAAATATCTATATCATAGATGATTCGAGTGTATTTCAATGGTGCGAGGGTCTGTTGTAAGCATTCGATCGGAATTTTCAAACATTCTTAGGGAACCTGTGGCCATTGGCTGTGAATGTATATATCTTAATGAATTCTCGAGTGCATTAAAATGGCTATTATCACTGGGCATATGCAGTAGTTGCTGTGAACTTTGGTTTTGGGTGAGTTACTTTTTACATGTCCATGTCCACTGCAACACTGCAAATTTGCAGTGCATTGGTGCCAACACCCCTTGCTTATTCCAAAGTAAAGCATAATCTCTGGCACTTGCACCCAAATGCAAGAGCTGTGCCCATGAAGACTTGAGTGAGCACAATTCAAGGAGTGATTTTTTACAGGTACATATTCACTTTCAAAATGAGATGTATTTTGCGGTCTACATGAGTCTTTAATTGAGGTGAAAAGAGTCAAATAAACGATTTGTATAGAAATTGTTATGATAAAGTTGCCACTTAATCACTTCCTAATAAAAATGGAAGTTTTTGTATCCCAAGTCCTAATAATCGTGTTCTTGCAACATGATGATATATAATATAACATTAGTGAGTCAAATGAATAAAGACTAAATAAATAAACTTTTTCAAAAAAAAAATTGAGAATGAGAGAAATAGGGTTATTAAGTAATTAAAAATTTCATTTTCTAAAGAAAAATTCATTTCCAAGCAACTAAAGAGGGATTTAAGGGCTCAATTAAACTCAACCTTATTTGAAAAATTAGCCAATTCGACTTTAATTATTGAAAATTATTGTTTAACTCTAGTTGCATCTTAACCTAGTGTTGATAAGAATGCAATTCCTTAGGATATCAGGAGACAGGAGACGAGGACGATCCTTGTAGATCCTAAGGGGAAAAATGTTGCATAAATAGCTCTTCGAGTTTATTAATACTAGTTTTTCAATGCAATAATTTTATTAGATGGTGCAAATCAATTAAATTTTTGTTATCTTTGATTTCATATGAGTTGAAAAGGTTTGTTTAGAGGGATATTTTTGTCTTCTGATAAAAACTTAGCAATATTGCAAATACAGACATTGAAGATATAGATTTAATTTTAAAATTTAGAAGAGGAGCAAATGAGCAATACAAGCAAAAATTGGTAGAATCGTATTTTTGTTAAGATTTTTTAAATATTTACAACATGTTTATATTTCATTAAAATAGTTTTAAAAATGCCAAAAATTTGCTAGTTTTCAAATTAATGAATTCTTTAGGGCGAAATAGTTGTCCTTCAAAAATACATATTAGAAGTAATTACATTGAAACCACCTTCCAAAAAATAAAAATTTTAGCACTTTAAAAATATTTTAATTAAACATAAATATTTTATTTCAAAATATCTATAAACTTAAAATTATGCATAAAAGGTGGATATATGTATATATATATATATGCAATTGCCTAATTCCTCATCGAACTAAATGTTTTCAATATAATTTATTTATTTTATGAAAAAATCATACAAATTAGATAGACTATACTAAAAGAAACCACGATAGAGGGTATTTTGATGGTTAAAATTGTTGTTGATTAATATTTATATTATATTATTAATCTAATTTGAACCATTAAATATATATTTTTTGGCTAAATGAATGAATATATATATGTTTAGACTCGCAGAAATGGTCCATACTCTATATCATGATTTTTTGGCATAGTTTTTAATTTTTATATTTTATACGTACCGTAGCCGACCCTAGCATCTTATTTAGATGAATTTTAATGGTAAGGAATAAAACTAAATTTAAAATATTATATACGATGGGCTTAGCCTGAATCCGACTACGCGTATGTATGATTTTAGGTCCGACGGCTAGGGTGGAACTGGTTCTCGAATCTCACCGAGGCCGCATCCCTCTGTCGCTGAGCAGCAGCTGCTTGAACATTTAAAAGCGCTTTGGCCTTTATTTCCAACATCTAATTTTCCTTTATAATCGCTGCTGTTTCTGACTCCTTTTCTAGAATTGCATCAGAAGCGTACCTCCTCTGTCGCCCAAGGCAAGCTAAAATGGCGCGGAGAGATGAGCAGCAGCAGCTGAAAAAAAATTGAAATTGCTGCTATTTCTGAGTCTTTTTCTTGAATTACATCAGCGGTAGCCGCATATTAGTGAAATGGCGGCGTTGAGAGGTGCAGCCGCAGTTCGAAAGGGTGAATCTCCCTTTCCTCCATTTTCAACATCTAACTCCTTTGGAATTGCTGCTATTCCCACCGCTCCTTCTAGAATTACGAGAGCAGAGCACAACAATCCTTCACCACCAGAACGGTTTGCCCATCTGGTGAATCGCCTCCGGAAAACCGTCCGAGAAGGCGGCGTGGATTCTGTAAAGTTAGATGATGCATTGAACATGTTTGATAGTATGCTTCATTCTCACCACCGGCCTTCCATTTGCACTTTCAATGACCTCTTATCCACTATTGCAAGAATAGGCCACCATTCGGTTGTGATTTCTATGTACACATTAATGAATTCAGTGGGCATCTTATCTGATCAATATACATTCACCATCCTACTAAATTCAATCTGCCACTCGCATGGAATTCGTTTTGGTTTGGCTTTTTTTGGAAGCATCCAGAAACGTGGGATTGAACGTAATGTTGTGACTCTGGGAACTCTTATAAACGGCTTCTGTAGGGAATCAAAGCTCGAAGAGGCATGCAGTTTCCTTGGGAAGATGGTGGAGACTGGTTGCCCTTACAATGTAGTGACTCTTGGTGCTCTCGTGAATGGGCTTTGCAAGACGAGGAATACCCATCAGGCACTTGGGTTGCTACGGAAAATGGAGAAGGTGGGTGGGACGTTTACACCTAATGTCTGGGTGTATAGTCCAATCATCTACAGTCTTTGCAAGGATGGGCTTGTCAAGGAAGCTGTTGACCTTTTCTTCGAAATGTCTGATAAAGGGATTGTGCCAAATATTGTTACTTACAGTTCATTAATTCATGGGCTTTGCAATCTCGGACAGTGGAAAGAAGCCATGGGACTGTTTTACAAAATGCTAGATCAAGGAATCTCACCGCATATGTTTATCTATAATTCTTTAGTTCATGGACTATGTAGTTTGGGAAAGTGGAGAGAAGCAATGAATCTCTGCCGGGAAATGTTGGATAAAGGACGCTCGCCTGATGTGATAACCTTCCACATATTGGTGGATGCCTTTTGCAAAGAAGGGATGATTACAAAAGCGCATGAATTATTAAAATTGATGATTGAAAGAGGTCATGAGCCTGATGTGATCATCCTCAATGCACTGATGAATGGATACTGTTTAACAGGACATGTGGATGCTGCGATCAATTTATTTGACTACATGGTTGATAGTGGCCATGAGCCAGATATTGTGACTTGCAATGTGTTAATCAATGGATACTGCAAGAAATTTAAGGTAGATAAAGCTTTGCAGCTTTTTCAAGAACTGACTCACAGAGGATTGAAGCCAGATGTTGTTACTTACAGCACTCTCATTGGTGGCTTGTGTGCAGCAGGGAGGGTTAAACCTGCATTGGAGCTTTTCAATGGGATGCATGAACATGGAATAAGTGTGAATGATATTACACATGGCATATTGATGGATGGCCTATGCAAAAACCAATGTCTTGGTGTGGCATTGCGGTTGTTTAATGAGATGGAAAGCAGAGGGTGTACACCTGATGCTGTAATTTTTCGCATCCTTATCAATGGGTTGTGTGAAGCTGGGGAACTTAATGCTGCAAAGGAACTTTTTAGGTCCCTCCCAACCAAGGGCTTTGCCCATAATGCTATAATGTACACGACATTGATCAATGGCCTTTGTAAAGCAGGGCTTTTGACAGAAGCTAAACAGTTATTCTTGCAAATGGAACAGGAGGGTTGCCAGCCAGATAGTGCCACCTTTAATGTATTGACCCGTGGCTATTTGCGAAAGAATGAGATCCATGAGGCCATTCAGCTTTTCAATGAAATGGTCCAAAAAGATTTTCTTCCGGATGCATCAACGGTAGCTCTGATAGTGGATTTGCTCAAAAAGACTGAAAGTGAAGGGCATCGTCAACTTCTCCTAAGGTTTTTGCCTAAGAAGCTATGATATTTGACATCGACCCTTGTTGTGCACTACAATGAATGTTGTTACTGTCAGGATGCTGAAGGGATTCTTTAGAACATCGTTGATGGCTTCTGAAGTGAAGGGATAATGATCTGTAGTATTTTTTTAAGTATGGGGTTGAAAATATCTGAAGTGTCATGCTTTAGTTATTCTTCATGTGGAGGATATGATCACCACAGATGTAGCCATGGATGCCATTTCTAAACCACTTTCTCACAAATACAATACTGATATGCAATTCCATTTATCTGAATTCATTTTGCAGAATTACTTCATCTCCTATGCTTAGCATGTTGTTGAGAAAGGTTTTCTTTCTTCCTTTCTTTCTTTTTGGCAATGTTTCATTATCTTTTCTGTTTGGTGCACTAGTAATTTTTAAGTTTTTGATTCAACCAAAGGTAGTCATATTCTTTAATATGCATTAAGCCGCACATAGATTTGGACCAAGCTATCATGCAACATTGTCATTGCAGCTTGCTGTGCCCCCAGCATAATAGGAACTGAACATTCCTCCCATTATACAAATACAACCTCATATTTCATCAGCTTTTGTAGTTCACTTTGCTCAACAAATGGACGACTTCCATGCCGAAGTTTCTCTATGCAAAATTTGACAATGTGATATACAGGAGGAATATTAATTATATGTTACGAGGCCCACCCACTATGCCATGAGACAAATCCCAGACCAGTCATCTACTTGAAGCAACATAGTGCCAGCAGTCTGGTATGGTGATCCTTAAGATTCAGAGCTTCAATGATATTGTAGGGCCGAGGGTGTTGATTTGAGCTGATACCCATAAACAAAAGATCGGTCTGGTGTGGCATTTTGTGAGGTTTATGATTGTGATGTGACTCATACAGACAAAAGGCTCTAGCTAGAACCCTTCAGATGACTGATGTAATTCTTCAGAATGTTATCATCACCATTATGGAATGGTAGGCACTGGAAAAGTGCATCTTTCAATCATATGCACCTATGAAAATATTTCTATTTGTTCCATAACCTACCCTTTTCCTCCCAATTGGTCCTTTTATTATTCTCTTGCTGTTTTTGTGTTTCATCTGTGCCATTAGATGTGCATGTTGCTACAACTTTGAGCATATTTTTTATTCTTGATGTTAGAATCTGACAAAATCCTTGTGTGGATTGTGAAGGATTTTAAGACAGCCGTGAAGACATTTGGCCATAACATCATTTTCTCGAATGGGCTGTTGGATCAATGAAGTTGGGTCGGGCGAGTTCTTTGCAGTTTTCTTTTAATGGTAGCACTCTTGATCCTTTCCTTATATTGCTAATTCATAGGGTGTTTTTGTTTCCTCTTGTAGCGTCTTACAGAACAGTTCTGAAGGTATTGTTTCTCTTATTGCAGCAGAAGATAGTTGCTGGTAGACGCGTTAGGTTGAGTTGTCAGTTTCCGTTGCTAAGTAGAAAAATGGCTTCACAATCATATGTTGCAGACTAGTCACTCTTTTTGTGCCAAGTTCGGTACCTTGCTGAACTTCGGCATCATTGTATACAGTTGAGGTTTCGAGTGTATAGTACAGTTCGGTGCTATCTAGAAGAGTTTAGAGAGTCATAGAAGTGTTTTAACCGGTGTAAAGTGTGTGGAAATGTGCCGTGTAATCCTTGCAGATCTGTGTGGGGAGTTTTGAAAGATTCTGGCATATTCAGGAGAATTTAGGGTAGGAAAGATGGGTAGGATTTTCAAACATTCTTAAAGAAGCTGTGGCCTTTTGTTTTGTATGTATCTATTTTATACATTTCTCGAGTGTATATCAAGGGTTTTGGTGCACAAGTAATTTTTGTTGCAACCAAAAATGGTCATATTCTTTAATCTGCATGACTGCATTAAGCTGGAAATAGATTTGGACCAAGCTATGTTACAGCATTCTCATTGCAGCTTGCTCTGCTCCCCTCATAAATTTGTACGGAACATTCCTTATTACACAAGTTCAACCTGATTTCATCACCTTTTGTAGTTCAATTTGCTCAATAAATGGACGATTTCCACGTCAACTTTGTTATCCATGATTTAGAATTTGATGGGGATTGTAGAAGAGCCACTAACGAAGTTTGTCTAGGCATTTTGACAATGTGATCTACAGGAGGAATGTTAATTATATATTATGAGGCCCACCCACCAAGCCATTAGACAAATCCCAGATAGCTTATCTACTTGAAAGCAGTAGTGCCAGAAGTCCGATCTGGTGATCCTATCTATCTGATTCAGAGCTTTGATGATATCTTAGGGCCAAGGATATTGGTTTGAGCTGATACCTGCAAACAAAAGATTGAGACCACTTGGCACTTGTGCAGTTGGCGTAGCCTATCCCTAGCAAGAAAAGCTTGTGTAAGATGCTTCTTTTGGGATTGCAAGCCAGACCCCCCCTTCCATGCTTTCAGTCAACTCCATGGGAGTAGCCCGAGCGCTATGACTTGGTCAAATATGCCCATCCAAAATATCAGAGTATTAAGAAGGAAGCATATGAGCCATTACTACATCCACGTGATGGTGGATCACCCATTAGAATATTTAAATATTAAAACGGACACACATATTTAGGACGAACAATCTCTGGACCTTATTCAGCACAAGTTAGACTAGTAATCTTTCAAACATCGGGGCTCCAAAAAGGCTTTTTTGCCCAACAATGTTTCCACTGGAAGCATAGTTAAAGGTTATAACAATGGCACCATTGTTGCACTTCACATGTGGATCACAGTGAAGTGCAACAATGGTGTAAAATAGGAATTGTAGGAAGACCTTCCTGTTTTGAGTTGTAATTTTCTCTATAAGAGGACCCTCTTATAAAGCATATAGTATCAATACACAGAATATTATTCAGTTTCTTTTTCTTATATGGTATCAGAGCAGGAACTCGTTTCTTGACTTTGCCCAGGAAAAAAAAAAGGAAAAAAAAAACCTAGTCATTCCTTTGCACAACCAAATTACCCACCATGTCTGAAGTTGAAGAAAAGTCATAGGTTTGGTGTGATTCCTGCAATCGTCCTCGCCACACCCTTGAGACCTGCTGGAAAATCCATGGTAAGCCCGCAAATTGGAAGAGCAACAAGACTGGGGACAGAACCAATTGTCCAACATCCACTACCAATAAAGCCGAAGCAAGTCCCTTTAGCAAAGAACAGATGGATCATCTTCTTAAACTACTGAAATCCAATTTATCATTTGGTATTTCTAATGTTTCCCTTGCTCAAACAGGTAGTGAACCCAGTGCCATTTCTTATTGTTTAAACTTTGCTCCATGAATTATTGATTCTGGAGCTTCAGATCATATGACCAGCCTTTCTAAATTATTCAGTACCTATTCACTTTGTTCTGACAGAGAAAAAATTAGAATTGCAAATGGTAGTTTCTCATCCATTGCAGGAAAAGTTTGATAAAACTCTCTGAGAATATTGATGTTAAATCAGCTCCCCATATTCCTAAGCTAGCCAGTAATATTTTATCTGAGTAAAATTTCAAAAGAGTCTAATTGTCGTGTTATTTTCTTCGATTCTCACTGTGAATTCCAGGACCAGAGCTCGGGGGAGAAGATTGGTAGATGGACTTTACTACTTTGATAGTGACATATTGATGTCCTTCGTAAATGGCCTTTGTAAAGCAGGGCTTTTAACTGAAGCTAAACAGTTATTCTTGCATATGGAAGAAGTATTGCCAGCCAGATAGTGTCACCTTTAATGTATTGACCCGTGGCTATTTGCCAAAGAATGAGATCCATTAGGCCATTCAACTCGTCGATGAAATGGTTCAAAAAGATTTTCATCCGGATGCGTCAACGGTAGCCCTGATGGTGGATTTGCTCGAAAAGGCTGAAAATGAAGGGCATCGTCAACTTCTCCTAAGGCTTTTGCCTAAGAAGCTGTGACATTTGACATCGACCCTTGTTGTGCACTATGAATGTTATTACTGTCAGGATGCTAAGAGGACTATCTAGAATATCGTTTACGGATTCTGCATGCCACCGTGCAGGGATAATGATCTGTAGTATTTTTTTTCACGATGGGGTTGAAGATATCTGAACCACAGATGTAGCCATGGATGCCATTTCCAAACCACTTTCATCTCCAATCAACTAAAGAGGGATTTAGGGCTCAATTAAACTCAACCTTATTTGAAAAATTAGCTAATTCAACTTTAATTATTGTAACTTTATAACTTTAGTTGCATCTAAACCTAATTTTGATAAGCATGCAATTACTTGGGATAACGGGAGATGAGGATAATCCTCATAGATCTTGAGGGAAAAAAGTTGCATACATAGCTCTTAAAGTTAAAATTTTGAGAATGACATTTTTATCCTTTTATTTTGTGTACTAAAAACTATAAATTAAATCTGTTATAAAAATCATACATAAATGTAATCCGTTCACTAAATTTAGCACAAACATTTTCTCGATACATGATTCTCTCAAGGATTGAACCCAAGGATCTGACGCAAAGGTGGAGATAAAAACAGGGTTTACGTGGAATGAGGAGTTGCGTTTGGATGCGGTTTCGTTCCTGCTCTTGATGCTCAAAATGGTTAGCTTGCACTTATTTTCTTAAATTTCTGATTAGTAAATTGGGGTAGAGAGTCTTGGAGGTTGCTTTTCAATCCCTCAATCTAAGAGATTCAAGGGAAGCTCCATTTCTTAATTTCAGTTTTTCCACCCTATGGTGCCCATTAGCGCCTTCAACAAATCCAATCACATTCAAGATCTCCCCAAATGTTGCCACAGCTAAAAACGGTTTTGATTTAATGGGTGGACTACACCAAAATATCGATGGAGCCTTCTCACTTTATGTACACTATAATAGTTTGATGATTCCGGTGCAACATTATCTTAATGTTATTCATTTAATTAAAATACTGACAACCATTACAATAAAAGGGCCATGCCGACCGTATGTTAATGAAAATGTATAACATTGCATGTAAAATATGAAAATTACTTAGATTATTCAACCACCTACTAAACTGTTGTAAATTTTCATAAAAATTATTTTTGATATAATAGAAATTATACAAAATGTGCATACTTACTAACTTTTTTTCCCTTTTTCTAATAATCCCTTTAAGTCTCTAATTGAGATAATTTTTTAAGTATTAGCTAAATAAGTGGAATTAAGTATGACGAATACATGGAATCTAACCAAAATCATCATAGCCTCAAAGAAATTATTTGCCTAGAAATTTTGATGAAAAAAGATCTGTAGGCAATCATTTGCCAGTTTTCACAAGTCAATTCAAATAGACCCACTTGGAATCATGTACAAAAGTTAACCTGGTCTTTTTGGGTCTTCTGGCTAGTGAAGGTAGTACAAATTTTATTTTCGGACGTATGATCAAACTTTAATGCTTTCATGCATTCAAATTTAACCGGCTACGTTGTCACCCATTTAGATAGCTTGATCATTCGGGGAAATCAGTGCGGAAAAATGGTCGATTGATTAAAATGTTTCAATTCAAAAAGTAGCGTGGATCTTCCATCAAGCCTCCATGCCTTTGTGTTTTTGGTACAAATTTTATTTGTAATTTTTACTAGTTTTTATTTATTTTCATTTCCCTTTTGTTATTGTTTAGGTTTCGGATTTATGTACCTTTGGAAGAAGAAATTTAAGTATACTTGTGAAATCGTATATTGTTTCTACGAATTTTACTTGATCTTTAATTCTTCTCTATTTTCGTTTTTATTCAGGAATTATATACTTTCAGAAGAATAAATTAAGATAAAAATGTAAGATTGCAGAGGTCTTCTACAAATTTCACTTGGAATTTTTATTTTTAGGCTTAGATTGTGTTTGAAAATAAGAAAAGGTCAAGAAAACTAAATTTTGAAAAAAAAGAAATCGATGGAAAGTATTATGGATAATGATTTAAAATGCATGGGAAAATATAGAACCACTTTTCCATAGAACTATAAGAGGCGATTAGGAAATTAAAATTATTAGAATAAATAGAGGTGGATAAATGTCATATTAATTAAAAAGTTAAAAGCGGAAAATTACCCATCAGGTCCAAAATAATAAAAAATAAAAATCATTTTCTGATGGGTCTACTTCTGATGAATAAGTATCCAGTAATCTTAGAATGGATTGTTTCTTCAGATTTGCAATCTCTGAAAAATGTGAAGATTATTCAGTGCTTTTGCTACGACAAAAGTTTTTATTGAATGAATGCAAGCCTAGCAGATATAAGAAGCCATGATTGCATGTTTGGTGTTTGAGATAAGCAGATGAGTTAATACAAGGCAATCATATTAGTCCAACAATGGATAGTGTTTGAGATAAGCATATGAGTGAATACGAGGCAATCATATTAGTCCAACAATAGATAGTGTTTGAGATTAGAGCTTTTATGGGCTCCTAGAACCTTCTTTAAAGATTTCTGTATAATCATTTCTCAATTTGGTTGAACTATGAATGGACTATCAAAATTGACAATGTGCAATTCAAAAGGGGGAAAACAATGCAGGATATGTAGACTTTGCAACTCTTAAGTTATTAAGGATTTGACTAGCAAAATATGAAAAGCAACTTTCCACATATTTGTCTATCTATCTATACCCCTAATTTAAAAAATCCTAAAAATGTTTATAAAAATCAAAAAATTACAAAACTTGATATTTAAGATGTTTAAAGCTTGATTAACTATTTATTAAAAAAATTTTAAAAATAGGTTTTTGAGACCAGTCTCATAACTATTCCCATGACTCACAGGATCGCTGGGGGGGGGGGGGGGGGGGGGGGGGG
>JAYJMB010005581.1:0-11832 GCA_036873735.1 Pouteria campechiana
GAGGATTGGGTATCCTCTTTGAGTACAGACTACGTATGCATCCCAACTACGCACCCATGCTCATCTATAAATACACTTAGGTATGTACCTCCAGAATAGAAGCTCTCTAGGCTCTCTCTCTATTATTCACACCCTCTATTAAGGTCCCTATCTTACTTGAGCGTCGGAGTGCCCGCGCCAGGACCACTCCCGGTGCCCTCTGACGTTTTCGCTATCTTGCAGGATTCTAGACGGGATCTTCTCGAGAGCCAGATCAGCATTCTATTTGGGGACAACCTAAACAAACTCAAATTTCATTTCCACTAGCCTAAATTGACCCAAACATGTATTAAAATATCATAATCACACATTTAATCATTTATCTTATGATAATTTTAGCAAAATCACAAAATCCCCAAATTTCAATATTCATCAAAACCCTAGCTTTGCATAATTTACAATTCCTCATTCCAAATCATGATAATCACTTTATCAAATCATTCCCCCATGAATTTATAATCATATACATCGATTTAAGCCTAAAAATTCATCATTTCTCCAAACCCTAAAAATCTAAAATTAGAGATTCGATTAGGAGATTGTGCTTATTGTCACTCACAAGTATAGTCGTCCTCTCCAAATGAATAACCAAGCTCCCAACTTCATGTTGCACCTTCCATTTTATGGAATTTCGACGTTTCTACCATTTTTCATGGTTGAAACAGCTTAAACTCAGGTTCAAATGGGAGATCAAGTGATTTTCCATTTAGACAAGGCTATTTTCTAGTAAAAATGGCATGAATTTGAGCATAATGGAGCTAGGGTATGGGTTGGGGCATAAAACAGAGAAAACGGAATGGAGAAATGAAATTAAAATGAGTTTAGGGCTTTAAAATGTCACATTTTTTTGGTGCTCCAGCATGCCACAGTGTCAACATCATGACATAAGAAACTTGTGTCATAATACACACTTCATCAACTACCCAATGGTGTGACATAGACTTCCTGTGTTGCGATATAGGTGTCGCGACATTGAATTCCTGTGTCGTGACATTAATCTACTACCCCAATACACTACTAGTAATTTAAGCATAACTTTTACATGTCATATCCAAATGACCTAATTTTTAAGTCATTAGAAATATAAGTTTAAGGGCTACAACTTTTATGGTAATAACATTTTCTAAATCAGCTCACAAACATGTTAAAAAAGCTTCATAAAATTGACCCATAACATTCATCTCGTTATTTTTCTATTATTTGGAACAGCCTTAGTATATTAGTCATAACCTCCTCATAAAATACCAAAATCAGGTGATTTTTCTTGTATTGGATAGAAAAATTCATTATCTACAACTTTCATGTTGAACATATTTTTAAATGAATCTATTATCTATGTCCAAATTCAATCATAATGAATCCTTTTTCCAAATTTAGCTTTTACACTTATGAAAAATCACCATAGTCCCCATTTTACATAAAACACTTCAAATCTCCCAATAACCATTCCCACACATCACATACATGAAATAAGACTTGTTTATTCTATTTAACACTTAATTTGTAGTTAATTTCGAAAAATCACCTATTCAGTTCATTTTAATTGAATTTTCTATCATAAGTAACTCATATGTCATTTTCATTTCAAATTATATTCAATACTCAATCCAATGTTCCACACATGTTACAATATGTATAATAAATATCTTAGGCCATTCACATTGATCATAAATATGCTTTTTCTAAAATTCACCATTTTAATTCTTTTTGCAAAACATTCAACTAGATGATTCAAAATTGAAAGATTTTCTTTAAAACCTCATACATATACCCAATATGTATGTTTCATTAGTCGCTAAAGTCATATGCATGACTTAACTCAGAATCACTACTTGGGTCAATTTCACTCAAAATGACTAATAAAGCAATTTTCTTTGTTCAATTCAGTTTTTCATAACAAATTTCTTTATAAAACACTATGTATTACTTTAATTTCTCACTTTACTGAAATGTGAAGAATTTTCCCCCAAATTTCAACTCCATAGGTGCTACACCTTTGCAATTATAACCCCAAGCTTAAGAAATCGTGGATTGGAGACAAGGAAATAAATATATCTTCTGAAAGCATTAGAGAAATCTTCCCCTAATTGAAAAGCAAATGTTTGATTGGCCAGCACCTAGAAAAGAGTTGTTATCATAGCTAACGGGGATGTCT
This sequence comes from Pouteria campechiana, assembly GCA_036873735.1. Taxonomy (NCBI): domain Eukaryota; kingdom Viridiplantae; phylum Streptophyta; class Magnoliopsida; order Ericales; family Sapotaceae; genus Pouteria; species Pouteria campechiana. The sequence goes on from JAYJMB010005581.1 coordinate 2,195, forward strand.
ATTGATGATAATGTCAAGAATCTAAATCCCAAGCATCTGGATATGAATCTAAGACTTACTCACCTTATCTTGAACGACAACATTTATTCCAAGATTGGAAGTAGGGACAATATTTTTAAGAAAGATGCAAAGATTCTTTCGGCATTGAAAATATAAAAAGAAATTAGATCTATCCAAACTAATGTTTGAACTTTAATGCCTCTCCTCCCTAGAGCATCACTAGTGATAAATTCAGAGAAAATTCCAGTAGAGACTTTCCTGATTTACCACCATTTTTGTGTATACAACATGCTTCATAACAAAATACGCACGTCGTCTCCCACAACTCCACAACACTCATAGTCCAAGATAAATAGGTTGTGTAATACCTTTGCTGGCAAACCATATGCACACAAATTTATAACATTACATGTTGTACAAACTATTTAATGATACATGTCTAATTTACATCCAAAATAACATCATCGTACATCATGAAAGGAATTAAAGTCTCCAACAAGGTCATGGCCTAGCCCAGTCTCAAGACCCAACACCTTGTTGGGCTTCATTCTTTGGCCTATCAACTAAAATTTAAATAAAAGGGGTGAGTCTGGGCAAAACTCAGTAAGCAAGTAAGCGGGAAAACATGACTGTAAATAATGTAATAAACAATGATATATAGAGCAGTAAATATTGATGCAAATAGGTAAAACATGTCATGTCATATGCAGGATATCACAGTCAATCAGTGGCCAGGTTCATTAAGATTTTAATGTTAACATTTCAATACTTATTTCATACACATAATCATAATGATATCGTATACATAGTTAACCGATTAATATCAGCTCGAATATTAATACATCATACTGCCCTTTTTATTTGCCAATTCATATACACGGCCACCTCCTATACTAGTACACTGCTCCACCATCATCAACATACTCTTCAACCATCCACACACTCCTCCCTAGGAGGCACACAAATCAGAACATTACACTTTCACTCTTCAATACATCAGGTCCATCCTGGCACTCCCGGTTAGAAGCCTATCTGGCCCACATAGCCATACTGATGTATCCAGTGACACCCCACCCTCATTGCCTCACAAGAGTACCAGTTCTCCATAAACACACATACACAAGCTACTCAGGCAATCATAGCAATCAGGCCATCCAAGCCAATTGCAATGCCCAGCCATGCTGGCTGCCCACACAACCACCCACTGGCCAACAAGGTCACTTCTCGCCACATGGCAGATACATGTTGGCCCTATGGCCATCATAAAATACATATATAAGCCACACTGGGCTCCACGCCAACTAGGCACCAAAACCAGAATTTAATAACATTCTTAAGGAATAAAATACATATACATAAATTCTAAAATAAAATTATTATTTACTAGTTTATAAATCTCTGTTTGACCTAAAACTTTTTTAGTCGATTCCAAATAGTATCAAATTGTACGATAAATTTTATTTAAAAATAATTTAAATTGAGAAAATTAAAAATAAAATACTAAAATCCAAAATAAAAATTATATACAAAATTTTCCAGCTATGTTTCATATAAAAAATTTTCTTAGATGAAAAATAATATAATTGAATTTTTATAAAAATTGCAAGTCAAAATAAATTTATTTAAGGGAATGAAAAATAAAATATGAAAATCAACAAATATTGGTAAAATATGTAGGGGGCAAATTTTTGGGTATTTATTTCCCTAATTTTTTTGGACCATTAAACGATCGAATTGTTCTTTGAAAATTTTTAGATTTCTTTTGCAACATATTTAATATAACTCCATATTTTTATATTTATAAAATTAATTCATTTTATATGGTTTTATTCAAACTCAAGATGGATACTTAAATAGACAATTTCATATAATACATGTCCTATTTCATTTTAATTTACCATCTGTTTTAATATTTTCTTAATGCAATCACATATGCCAAATTAAGACATTAAACAAGATTAAACCAATTAAACAAAACCAAATTAAATCATCAACATGATTTAATTAATGAATCACTAAAACAACTTCCAACACATGATTAGCAACTTGGATTTATAGACCTCATACCTAAATTGGCTAATCTCCCTGATGAGTCCCACCTACAGGGACTAATACTCAAATTTTGATGGTTGTCACACCTTAATCCAAGAGAATAACTGAAGTAACTAAAGCTGTAGGTTGCAAATCACATATACTTATGTTTACTTCCAATCTCTAGGGCCAAAACAAGCTGAAAATTAGAATTTTGAAAGGTGGGGAGAAGGGTTTCCACGTGACAAGGGGACTACTACCATGGGAATGAGAAGATGTTGTTTCTAACCCTCTTTTATTTCATAAAATCCAAGGGTAGTCTACTGCCCATGAACTCCTAACTCATACATCACGATTTTGATTTTTTTTCTTTAATTACATCCATCAACATACATGGGCTGCCCTATTTATCATAAATCTACTAACATTAATTTCACACATATTAACCATGTCATCTCCCATAATTTAAATGAATTTTTCTTAAGTAAATATGAATTAAATGTAAATTTTTTATAAATTTTAAACATATATTGCATCTCACTTTTCTACATGCATTTTTCAACTCTTCTCCACTTTATTAACATTGTTTAATGTATTTCACCCCTCATCCTCATATTAACAATAATATTTCACCTCTTTTCATAAATTTTCCATAATAAATTTTCCTAAAAATTTAACTATACTCAAGTATACTTCATGCCGAATCAATAAAAGTTGAAATTCACATACCTAAAAATTTTAAGGCCTTACATGAACATCTTTATCAAGTGAAATCATCAGCAAGACATCCTCTACCCTATGAAATGGTAATGGCTCAAATACTAAGAAAAGCAGAGGTGGATTTATCATATGAAGTTCTAGAGAAGTTCAAAAATTCAGATATAGTTGACAAAGTGACATTGAAAAGGATGGGAATATCCATATCATCAAGTGGTATTATCACTGAGAAAGCAAGAGGGCCAAGACAACCAAAAGGGGTTAGAGGAGGAGGAGAAGAAGAAGAAGAAGAAGAAGAAGCAAGAAACGAGGCATATGTGCAAACAGACACAACAACAATGGAAAAAGAAGTAGTAGCAGCAACAGTAGTATCTTCGCCACATCACTGTCCAACTCCATCTCCTTCCAAACCTATTCATTCACCTCCAACAACCCAACATATCATAAACTTACTAACTATACATTATCTATCTTTAATACCATCTATAATGTTTTTGTTTGCCATCGAGGCATCTCGACCCCAGGCCATCCAGGCCTCCACCCTACGCAAGTGTCAAGTCATACTAGTTGGTATCACAACCAAACCACAGGCCATCCGAGCTTCCATATCATATCTGGCCATGCAGGCCATGCCTCCAAGGCATATCTAATCTGGCCATTCGAGCCTTCTGTCGTTTAGGCGTATCCAATCTGGCCATCACATCATTCGAGCATATCTAATATTAGGCCACACAGGCCACACTTTCCCTTTTTAATGTATGATTGGTTATTCCTGTAACCCTAGCTATAAAGGTGCTAGATTCATGGACATCATGGGTACTACCTATGATATCCTATTGTCATTATAGCTCAAAGATTTCAGGTTTGCCATCACCATCTACTGAGGAACTCAGATGTACTGTTGCCTTAGACACTATCATGATGGGTTTTTTTCCGAGCTAAACACTAACTCATTTGTTATGCATTGGTGGTTTTTCATGAGTCTACCACTAACTCCTAATGGTTTTCACGAGCTGACCATCAACTAACTAGTTTCTAAGCTTACTAGCAAACTTATATGCTAGTGGTTTTCACGAGCTTACCACCAACTCGCTATGCATTGGTGGTTTTCATGAGCTTACCACCAACTCATTGGCAGACATTACTATATCAAACTCAAACACATCTATATCATCATACAATTATTCATCAACATCATATTTGTACTATCAAAGCATGCTCATATTCATTTCACATCATGTCTTAGCACTCATTTTCAATTCAATCCATATGAGATTTCACATAGTTCCTTAACACTCCATCATTTCATAAAATCCATTAGCAATTCATCATTAATTCAATACATTAGCAACTCAACTCATGACAATGTAATACAGTTCAGTTCACATATTTCATATATACATATTCTTATCATACCTTATTCAATCAATATTATATGTATCCAAAATCAACTTTCTTGATTTATGCATACATCATGCATCATGCTAGCATTAACACACCCATTTCGTATTATGATGCTTAATCCATAACATTTTAATTTTATGACAGTACCGGATGCACTCATACTCCAATGCATACACTCATTACAAGCATACTCATTTTCATCACAATTAAATACATTCTCTCAACATAACCATAGCAATTCATTTTTTACTAAGACACAAGTCTCATCAACCTACTTACAACTCAAACTCACCATATTATTAAAATTTTGTCTTTCTAAAACTCTTAAACTATTTTCATGTTCTCATGGGTTCATCACTCAACTTCAACTTATCATACAGATAATGTACTGGGCTCTGATACCATTTGTAATGCCCCGCACCCCTACCCTATGTGTTTTCACCACACCACCCCATGGCCAATGCGAAATGCTACCACTTCCCTTCTTCTTAGGGAAGTATTCCCATAACCTAACCGTTTCCCAATTTCTAAGGAAAATTCAACCAAAATTTGGGTAAAATCTACCCTATATTATGGGCATTTAAACCTAATATACATTTGTGAATCATATAAATTTCTAATATCATTATCAATAATTTCTAATATGAAACATAATTATCAATCACATTAACCATAAACTCACTAACTATTCCAACTCACCCACAACCCAAAATCTATACCACCCCATGATGACAATAACATACTCCATTTCAATATCACATACATTTATCACTAATATGACATGTCATTACAATATCAGATACATCATTTATAATTTAATATAATTATACAATTGTATAAATATACAAAAAAGATTCCAATCCTGACATTTTATTATACCATCATATGTCTTCTAATCATGCTCACTAATCCCAATCCACCATTGGGAGTCTTCACGTGGGCTGTCAGCTAAAAACATATAATAAACAGGCATGAGTCCGAGCAAACTCAGTAAGTAGGCATAATAGAAAACAATAATAAGACAACAGTATGTTTACAATCATATGATCTATTATATCATGAGTCATATAGACAATCTATATTAGAATAGTGACATTCCAGCACAACATATGTAAATCATACCTATGCCAATCTAAGCACATCATATTTGTGCCATTCAAGCACCTTATATCCACTTATACCATTACTTTGGGCCCCTCATATATGTACCATCGTATCTGTGTCATTCAGGCACCACAAATCCATTAAGGCCTTCCAAGCAACATATCCTATCATCTTTTTACAAATACACTATCATGGAATGTTTACCATTTTATTAATACATGCATCCTCACATAATTGGGATCTTCTCTATTTCCAATAGCTTACATAATAATAACAAGATGTCTGAGATATAACTAGTCTTAACAATTTACTTATTATATATATATATGCTCGTAAATAAATGAATATAAACTATGGGATAATCACTATCCCATTCCAATAATATATTCAAAAAATAGCCTACTTACCTTAAGTAAATCAATATACACTTCTTACGCTCCATGCCTTTTCATCCTTCTCAGATGATCCTTCAATTTTGAACATGGCTGCCATCCCCAAGCAAGAATCCCACTCACATCGCCCAAGATCTTCACCACATGTAGCCATACTCATCTTTTCACTACTTTCCACCATCCAAAATGACAAAAATTGAATGTAGAGGCTAGAAGCTTTACTCTCATGCATAATCTTAATGATTTTGCCATGAAAATGATGTAAAATAAAGCATATGGGTTTTATGAGCTAGGGCATGGGAACCAGAGGAAGAAGAAAGAATGAAGAAAAAAATGCAAAATAAATAATGAAGAGTCACTTAAAAACCCAACCGAGTTGGCGGCGAGAGATTTTGGCACAGTGGTGCCAAAATCCATTAGTCGCCCTCTCTCCTATATTCTAGAACGGTGCCGCGATGCCCAATTCACTGCTGCCCTTTTTCTTTTTCCAATTTCTTCCATTTTCTTCATTTTATTTCATTCCTTTTTCATCTACTTTTATTCATAATATTAACATTTACTACATAAAAATTATACCTCAAACAACTACAATTCAAATCATATATCCATTTCCACATGCTTTTAATTATCATTTTTCCCATTAATAACAACATCAGACAAAAACAAAATTCATTTCCATTCATATTAATACTAAATCCCAAAAATTTAATGCCCTAGGTGTTACATGGTTGAGGAGATGCCAACATCATGAATGACCCATATGGATGCAGGTATAAACGTTTTACAATGGATCTCGTCCAAAAAAAATTTCTATGATTGATGCAATTGTAAGGGGATCATTGAATAATAAAACACCAGAAGAAGCTTACAAACTATTGGAGAAAATATCACCTAACAATTATCAGTGGCCCACTGAGAGGCTATCAATGAGGCGACAAATTGAAGTGCATGAAGTGGACACTCTCAATGCACTCACTGCATAGTTTGAAGCACTGAATCAAAAGATTGACAACATGAATGCTTCAGCCATGAAATTTCAGAAAGTGACAAGTGAATTCTTCGGAGGAGGACATGCTAACATAGAATCTCAATTAGATAACACTTCTACACAACTTAGTGAAAATGCTAACTTTGTTAGAAGTTTCAGGCAACAAAATAACCCCTACAGCAACATTTATAATCCAGGGTGGTGCAATCATCCCAACTTTTCATGGAGTAATCAAAATGCGATGACAGCACCTCCAGGATTCAAGCAATCAGAAGAGAAGAAGACCACTATGGAAGATATGGTTAGCAAACTTGCTAGCAGCACTCAAAACTTTATGAACAACACTCAAGACTTCATGAATAACACAAACATGGGGTTGTAAAATCAAGAGGCATCAATTAAAAATAAGAGGTGGCAATCAAAATTTGGAGATGCATGTAGGATACTAGGTAAATATGTTATTAGGAAGATAGTAAAGTTCTTTACCTAGTAACAAAGAAAAAAAATCTAATTGTAAAGGTAAAATTTGTAACCCTAAGAAGTGGAAAGCAAGTGGGAGAGGAAAGTATCAAATAACCAACTCCCAAAGAAAGACAAGAGGAAGTGACTAAGCAACCAAAAGTGGCATTCAAAAGCAAATTTTTTCAGACAATCCTAAGCCATATGTACCTCCAATTCCTTTTCCTCAAAGACTACAATAGCACAAAATGGATAAGAAATTTTCTAAAATTTTGAATATTTTTAAAAAACTGCATATTAACATTCCTTTTGCAAATGCTTTAGCATAGATGCCCAGCTATGCAAAAATCTTGAAGCAAATCTTGAAAAGTAAGATAAAATTGGAGAATTATGGAACTTTCAAATTGAATAAAGAATGTTCAGCCATCCTATAGAACAAACTGCCGCAAAAGATGAAACATCCAGGGAGTCTCACTATCCCTTACACTATTGGTGATTCTTATTTTGAAAAAGGCATTGCATGATTTGGGTACAAGTATTAACTTAAAGCCTTTTTTATTTTCAAGAAATTAGAACTGGGAAATGTGAAAGCAACCACAGTGTCACTTCAACTAGCTGATCATTCAATTGAACATTCAAGAGGTATTGTTGAATACATTCTGGTAAAGGTTGTTAAGTTTATCTTTCCTACATATTTCATAGTTCTGGGCATGGAGGAAGACCATGAGGTACCACTTATCTTGGGTTGAACTTCTCTAACAACAAGAAGAACTCTTATTGACGTTTAACAAGGAAAGTTAATTTAATATTTTTGAAGCAATGAAATATCCCTCGGATGCTAATTCTTGTTTTTAAACTTGAAACTATTGACAAGTTGGTGGATAAAGGTTTTGAAGAAATTTTTGGTGAAGATACACTTGAAGCATGCCGAACTCAACCAAGCAATAGAGAAACTGAGAATGAGGAAATAGAGGATTGTGAAAAGTTTATGGAGGCAAACCCACCCTATTGAAGGCAACAGACACCAAGATTTGAGGAGCTGAAAGAAATCAATAAAAACCTTAAGCCATCTATTAAAGAGCCCCATATTTTGAACTTAAAACTTTACCTTCTCACTTGAAATATTCTTATTTAGATGAAGTTTCTTCTCTACCAATGATTATTTTTTCTACTTTGACAAATTTGAGGGAGGAGAAACCACAAAGAGTGTTGAAAGAGCACAAGATCACAATTGCATAAAAAATTACAAACATCAAGAGAATTAGCCCTTCACTTTGCATGCATAAAATTCTAATGGAGGACCAGTACAAACCCAACATCCAACCTTAGAGGCATTTAAACCCAAAGATGCAAGAAGTAGTGAAAGTTAGGGTGATCAAGCTACTTGATGCAGGAATTATCTACCCTATTTCTGATAGCCCATGGGTGAGTCCAGTGCAAGTTGTACCAAAGAAGGAAGGTATTACTATTCAGAAAAATGAGAACAATGAATTGATTCCAGCTAGAACAATTATTGGATAGCCTGTGCATAAGGATTACAAAAAATTTGAATGATACCACTTAAAAAGATCACTTTCCTTTACCATTCATTGATCAGATGTTGGAAAGGCTTGTAGGGCATGAATTCTATTACTTTCTGGATAGTTACTTAGGTTATGATCAGATTCCCATTACACCAGAAGATCAAGAAAAAACCACTTTCACTTATCCCTATGGTAACTTTGCTTTTCGGTGAATGCCCTTTGGTCTTTACAATGTACCAACCACTTTTTAGAGATGCATGATGGCCATTTTTTTTGATATGGTTGAAAAATATATTGAGATTTTCATGGATGATTTTTTTTTGTTTATCATTTGATTCATATTTGAATATTTTGGCCCTGGTGTTACAAAGATGTGAGGAGACTAACTTTGTTTTGAATTAGGAAAAGTGTCACTTTATGGTGCACAAAAGGATAGTGCTTGGACATAAGATTTCTGAAAAAATCATAGAAGTAGATCGAACCAAAGTGGAGGTCATTGAAAAGCTTCCTCTACCGATATCTATGAAACTTGTTAGAGGATTTCTGGGGCATGCAAGATTCTATAGGCAGTTTATCAAGGACTTTTCAAAAATTGCTAGACCCCTTTCTAATCTCTTGGTTAAGGATGTACCATTTGACTTTTCTGATGATTACTAGTAGGCCTTTAACACTTTGAAAGGGAAGTTGGCGTCAGCACCAATCATGGCAGTGCCAAACTGGTATCTACCTTTTGAGCTAATTTGTGATACAAGTGATGTTGCTGAAAGCCCTTTACGTGAGGAGTAACAAACCACAATACATAATTGTGCGTTAGGTGTGCGCCTTAATCATGCATCGCATTTATTTAAGAATGCCCAAAGCCTTGCATTAGGTGTGTGCCTTGACTTTGCAAGATTACAAGTAACAATAATTGCATTGGTGATCAGTCAACACAAAGACTTAACTTATATCAATAAATCCCCTTAAACAAATCAAGATCCTTAAATATAATTAAACATCATCAATCCAATACTAGAATCA
>JAYJMB010005583.1:0-11830 GCA_036873735.1 Pouteria campechiana
CATGGTGGAATTTCATTCAAATGGTAGATCTCAAGGGTTTCTAGCTAGGACACATGATTTCCTAGCCAAAATGGATAAAAATCATGCAAAACATGGGTAGGGAGAAAGGGGAGGAGAGAGGAGATGAACCAGAGAAGAAAACCCAAGAGAAATGGATAAAATGTTCGTTGTCTCACTTAAAAAGACGACCTAAGTCGCTGTCCACAATTTCGGTTTTCCATTGTTAGCTTAGAGCAGTTTTTGTAAATTGGCCAATCTCCCTCATACGATGTCGGAATTGCATGATTTTTGATGCGATTGAAAGAAAATTTCAAGATCTATAACTTTTATGTTTATGACATTTTCAAATTCAACATTTAAATATGATTATCCATAAAGTGATACTATGTGTTTTATTCGAATTTACAGCTCTAGAGACATTCATAGTATTTTAACTCCAATTTTCTCATACAATACCCGATTCATGTGATTCTTAATTAATTATTTGGTAAATTTCAAGGGCTACAACTTTAATGTTGGAAAAATGTTCTAAATCATTCATATTATATGCCAACAATTGGGTACAAGTCACACCTATATCATTTTCAGCTTCATGTTCTCATACCACTATGCTCAAAATATAAATTAAATTTAAATTTTTCTTCATTTTTAACACTCAATAACACTATAGTGTGATCAAAAATGTAATTACTCAAAATTAACACCCTCAGGTGTTACACATTTATCTGATATAGGATTTTTTTCTCTCTATTAATATGTACTTTCAGTGAAGAATTTTGACTGTATGTCATTTTGATCATATTTTTGCTTTCATTTTTGGTCATCACATGTTATTTTTTTACTTGTAATTTTGGTCATGACAGGCCATGTAAATTCAATTTTTTCCTTTCTACCTTTTTGATTCTGATAAAAGGGGGGGGGGGGGGATGTAGTGATGTATGATATATAATGTATGAAATATAGTGCAGACATTTAGGGGGAGAAGCACCAAATTAATAGAATTTCATTGAAACTTCAAAAGTGCATTTAGCTGCTTTAAATTCATTGTTAGATAAGTTTTGAAAGGTGCATCATTCTGTATTCATCATCATAAAAATGGGGAGAATGTTAAACAAACACTATTATGTAGCTTGATTTTGATGATGAACATTCTTAACTAACCATGTTTTGATGATGAGCAAAGGCATGAGAGAAACATTAAGGTACTAACAATTCATTCTCAAGTATTTTGCAAAAATATTTTTCCAAACTAATCTTGAGAAAAAACTTCATGATGCTTAAAAGAAAACTTCATGATGCTTAAAAGAAAGAAACCAAGTAGATGCTCAAGAAAACTAAGTATATAAATTAAAAATATACTTAAAACAAGAAAATAGAAAATTCAAAGTTATTTAAGCAACTTTGGAGTAGCTCAATAACTTTGGAGACAAGAGGATAACCCTTTTGAGCTAATGAAGCATTTTGGAGAAAGAGGAAAATCCCTTCGGAGTCACCAAGTAACAAGCTTCAAAATCAGCAAAAATGTTTTGGAGCCAAGACAAGCTTTTTCGGAGCATTTGGAGTACTTCGAATATAGAGGAGAATAACCTTCAACTAATTGAACTACTTTGGAGTCAAATGAAGTACCTCAAAGTCATGAGCTCACAACCTTCGGAGTCAGTTGAAGCACTTCGGAAGTAATAAGCTAATGACCATCGGAGTCAGTAAAATCCCTTTAAAATACAAATGTGATAACTTCAAAGTTAGCAACATCATTTCAGAGTCATTCAAAGTGCTTCAAAGATAACATTGAAAGCCTTTGGAGTTAACAAAATACTCTTTAGTGAATAGGACTCATCGGAGTCAGAGGACAAGCACTTTAGAGTCAAGTAAAGCTTTTCGGAGATAGCAAAAGTACCTCAAAATTTTGACTTAGTTACTTCAGAGACAAAGAAGAACTTTGGAGTCAGAAAAGAAACACCTCGGAGTCAAGACAAATACTTTTGATTCAACAAGACTCTTCAGAGTTAGTTCCTTAGGAGTTACAGGTTAAGCTATTTGGAGTCAGTGAACTCCTTCGAAGTCAAATCCTATAAACCCGACGTGAGTCACTACTGTCATGCCACTTCAAAGCCTCTAAAACATATCTTTGGTGCATCTAAAGAGATGATGATGTGTGAGCTATGCGAGAAAGCTCATACCACTTAAGCTCAGAGGATCTGATGCTAATTCATAGCCTCCGAAACCTAGCTAAAAAGTACAATGGTTATAAATTCGAATGTTTCTCTACATTAAATGATTCTTACTTACCACAACAGAGAAAGAACAAGGAAATAAAGGAGATCATTCTGAGAAATAAAAGAGAGCATTTACTAAGTCTTTAAGGCTTTTCTTCCATGATTTCAACTCTACTACAACTCATTCGAAGAAGCATTTAAAGCCATCTATTCAACCACATCTGGAGATTGAATCTCACTATTTTATTGGTATATTAATTATATTTATTGCTTCTGAACTTTATACAAAATCAGCCAGCTAGAGGCATTGATACTTGTACACATTTATTTCTACATATTTCTACAAGTAAAGGATTTTCCTCTACATAGTGAAAGCAAGCAGGATACTTGCTTTGTATTTGTATAAGTTAGTTGGTGAGCTTAGAAACCAACTAGTGTATTTGTTTGATCAGAAGGGTACTGATCAAGAGAGTGTTATTGAAACCTGAGTTTAGCAGAAAAGGCTAACTTAGAAAAGTGGAGTGGGAACCCAATTGAAGGGCCAAACCACTATAAAAATACTAGTCTAACTCTATTATGTTATCAGTATTTTATTTATCTTTGTACTTTAATCATTATCTTGCCAAAAATTTCAAAGACTTAATCCCGCCCCCCCTCCCCCCCCAGCCTCTTGAGTCACCATCTAAATGAGACCAACATAGCTGCCACCCCAAAATAGAAATCCAAGCTTAAAGCTTCGAATACCCAACATGAACTCCAACAAAATGTGTTTTTCTCTCTTCCTCCACATCCAACTAGATGGAACTTGGCTCAAACGCATGGTTGGTTGAGTATATGCCATCACAAGATTGTTTTCTCGCTAAAATGACAAGAAAAATGGGGCAGAAAGGGGCCAAGGAAGGGAGTGCATGCATGGGAGATGGAGGAGGGGTTGGAGCCTTTAAATAAGCCAAAAATACCATTCACTATTGCCTCTCCTGCATCACACCAGCACTGTGGCGCCCATTCTACTGGACACCATCGATGCAACATTTTGTGAACCAACACCATGGCGCTAGATTTTAGCACCGTGGCGCTCAAGCCGCTGCCCCATTTCTTTTGTTGTTCTTTCACTTTATTCCCATCCTATTTCTTATATCTTTAACCATGACATTTTCCATATGATTATCACATTAAATTACCTAATTAATCCCCTCAAATGATTAAGGTAATGTAATCTAATCACCCTTGCACATTAATTTTATAATGAATCTCTTCACAACTTGATAAACTCATACATTATCCTAGCTTAATTATTTAAGAAAAACTCTCTTACTTTAACACCTTGGGGTGTTATGGCAAGCATGCTAACCATAGGATTGGGTGGGGGTATTTGGAATCCATGGATCAAATGCATGTAAGTGTGAGAGAGTGGAGGAATGGTGTTGGTGTCCATTTAATGTACATAAGGGCATATAAAAATTCCTAAATTTTGCCCTTGGCCCTTTTTCATTCTCACACTAGGGAGAACAAGCATAGGTGAAAAAAAATGTCTTCCATCTTTATCTTTCTCAATCTTTCTTGACCCCTTCTAGTCTAGCACTCCAACCCCTCTTTGTTACTCATGCTCTCTCTGTCTCTCCATCTTCTCTCATGCACTATGCTTTCTCTCTCTAACACACTATCTCTCTTAGAAGCTACCAAGGAGGATGAATTTCCCCAAAGATCGTGCAATCCAATATCCTTAGAACAAGAAGCTAAAAAAGCGCCGAGAAATTTTTTTGTCCAATTCCTAATGCTTCTCTTCGCAATAGCTCCCACATCCCATCTGTAGCCTGCTTGACCTATCTTGTCAATTGGAAGAATCTCTTCCACCTCCATATTCTTGAAAGATGCATAGAGCAACAAAGTCACCTTTGTTCTTTGATTATCTTGCTTTCTCTATTAGCTCCCAGATTTGGCTATCCTGCAAAAGTTATCTCTGACCTCCACATGCCAAGAACAATTATTGAATTTTTTCTTTAGATTATTCATATGTGATGTGGATATCAATTGTGTAAAAGGAATGCATGTTGCATACTTGTGTATTGGATTATTTATTATTAATGCAATTTGAGAATTTCTAGTTTGAATACATGTTTTAGATTGTGATGGTCATAGATTGTTGGCTCTTGGTTATGAATGTGTTGGCTGCAAGAAAAGTTGAATGGGTTGAAGTGTGGAGGTGGTTTTTGTGATAATAGTTTAATGAAAAAATAACTTTTAAGATGAAAGAGTGGCTGTTCATGGTCATTGACTTACAAGAATGGTTGAAATAAAAAAATGGCTTTCCTTGAAGGGTTTAATTATTTCCAATCCATTGGTTAAACTTTCAAATTTCTAAAATGGCCCTTCCATTGTGATATTTTCCGCTTTGGCATTCACAACAATGATGCATGATTTTAAAATGCATCACACTTATTAACCGTAAGGCCCACACATATAACCCAAGACTCCTCCGCTCACCTAGGCAATGTGGGATCTCACAATTGATGAGTGCATTTCATTCACTTATATTATACATGTTTAAGCTTAGTTATTTGCAAATTCTTGTCTCGTTTAGATGAATTTCATGCTTATTTGTTGGATTTTCTAGGTGTCTTGAATGTAAAAAAAGAAGGAAAAGAAAAAGCTCAAAAGATGGAGAAGAAAGCAGCTGCAAAGGACCAAAAGAAGCAACACAGACCAAGTCAGCTAACTGACAACACCGGCCCCCACCTGGCACCACCGGCGCCAAAACCGAAGACCACCACGGTCGGGTAGCAAGCCGGCGTCGTTGACACCAGCAGCAAACCATGTTTTGCAGATTTTTTCTATAGTGCATATCTTAGGGCTTTTTAAGGAGAAACTTAGGGGTTTTGAGGTGTTCTTTTCACTTTTCTTTTTGGGGAGTTTTTCTCTAGGGTTGGGAGCCATTTTTCTAGGCGATTTCTCATGGAGAAGAATAAAGAATTGCAAGTAAGAAATAAGAAAGAGGGAAGATGTTCTTCATTGTTATCATCTTGTCTAAGGGAGTTATTTTATTTTCTCTAATTAACTAAATCTCTTTTTCTAAGGTGAAGATGTTACCCTTTTTGATACTCTTTATTATGGATTGTTGGATATTATTAATGATATATGATCTTGTTTCATTCATAATATTATTTGCAATGATTTAATTTATTTTATTGCGTAATCACTAATATTATAAGTTAAATTAATTATCAAAGTATGGTTAAGGGACACAACATATGCTAAATCATGAGCTCCCTTCAATGAGAAGGATAGATGGTTAATTTAAACACCATATGCTAAACCATACTATTTTGGTTCTTATGTTCTTGAGCTTAATGGGTTTTCACCTCAATTATGTTACACACCATAGGTAATTGGAATGAATGAAAGCGCTTGATTTAAACCCATGCAACTAATGGTAATAATCTTACTTTTGAAAGAACCATCCCAAGTAAGGCATTAAGTTCAACATTCCATTGGCAAAGGGGTATCATCTAGTGGTGAAATTAGATCCCAAGGCTTCATCTTGCTAATCGCTTTGCATTATATTTAGTCATTGATTTACTTTCATTCTATTAAGTTTCTAAAATTTTGAAATTATACCAAACTTTATTCCAAGTCTATTTAGTTATAAATCCATCCTTTTAAGGTTAAGATAGTTTAGTAACTAAAATTAATTAATTGAGTTTGACCATTCTCTATGGGATCGACCCTTGCATTGCACACTATATTGTTATACGTCCATACACTTGCAAGGAATTATAATTTGAACCATCACATTTTTGGCGTTGTTGCCGGGGAATGGTTCCAAACTGATTTGTTTAAGATTAGTTACTTCTTTCTTTTTATTTTTGTGTATATTTGTATATAAGGTTATTTTTAATTGTTTCCTTCTTTCTATTATAGTATTGTGAATGCACAGAAGGAGTTTTCTGAACCCTACTCTATTTCCATTAAACAATTATACTAATAAAGTGGAAATGAAAACAAAGATTTAAGCAAAGGAGAAGAAGTAAACATGGCTGACAAAGAGGAGATTAAGTAGCTCAACCAATGTAACAAGTACGATAGGCTCAACAAGCTCAACAATTAATGAAAGAGTTTGCACTTCCTACTATGGGGATTTCACCTTCATGCATTGTGTTAGATGATGATGCTAGAAATTATGACTTGAAACATGTTCACTTTAACATGATTCCATCTCTTCATGGGTTAGCTTCAGAGGATCCATTGAATTTCATGCATGATTTCTGTGCAACCATCCAAACATTCCCATTGCAAGGGCTAACAGAAGATCAGTTATAGATGAGATATTTCCCATACACTCTTAAAGATGTAGCCAAGACTTGGTTCATGACAGTTGGTTCATGACAGTAGCCCCTGGCTCATTAACAACTTAGGGAGCAGTTTATAATAAGTTCATTAGAAAATTTTACTCTCATGTGAAACTTTTTATGAGGCATGGGAAAGGTTCAAAGCAATTTTGGTTCAATGCCCTCATCATAGATATCTACTTGAATTGCTTAACCAATTTTTCTATGATGGACTAATGCAACCATGCCAAGCCATGGTTGATAATGTTGTAGGTGGAACCATGGGAGAGAAGACCCCAAAAGAAACTTATGAGCTTTATGAGATGTTGAAAGCAAATTCTTAACAGAAAAGTGTAAGAGGTAGATCTAGGGGACTTTATGAAGTAAATACTAATTCTGATCTATCAACGCAGACGTCAGAGATGGCTAAGCAAATTAAGGCAATGTTTTCAATGATGGTGAAATTAAAGCAACCACAACCTGCTCCCAAGAGAGGTTTGTTCTCTTTGTGATAATTTAGGACATTCACCTAATGTTTGCCCTTCAAATAAATATTTTGTAGGTGATGATGAGCAAGCCAATGTAATGAATGTTTACAATTAGAGGCCACAGAATGACCCATACTCAAACACTTATAATCCTAGTTGGAGGAATTATCCTAACTTCTCTTGGAATAATGAAAGAAATCAAAATCAAACTGGAGCCTTATTTCAACCTCAACCAAAGAAGACTATGCTTGAAGAAGCACTATAGAATTTCATACAAGCAATACAAACCGAGCTCCAGAATCATGCAACTAAATTTCAAAACATTGATTCTAGGTTCCATAACATGGAGGCATCCATGAAAAAGATGGAAACTTAGTTATGACAAATTGCAGAAGCAGTATAGTGCCATAGACCAAGGAAGTTGCATAGCCAACTTGAGCAAGCCAAAGCAATTGTAGCTGAATGAAGTATTGAAATTTTGTAGAAAAAGGGGGTTCGTCTTGCCCAGACGTTAAGTAAAGTGCTTCTTGGGAGGCAACCCAAGCTGTTGTTTTTCAGCCTTTTCAATTTTCTAGAAGTAGTGAAGTTTTGCATTAATAAAGTAGGCTAGTTGCATTAATTTAAATAAGCTTGCTTTGATTATTAAGTCATTAGATTATATTTATATTTTCCTATTTGCTATACTTAATATATTATTGCTTCATGTTTGATAGGGTAAATGCATAAATAAGGATTTCAAGCAAGGAGATCAAATTAGTGAGATGGAATAAAATGGAAAACAGATTTTCAAGGCAGCAAAACCACAAGGCGGAGGTAGCAACCTGGCGCCACTGTTGCTGAACAGTTCAAAAAGAAAAAAAAAATTCAAGGGGCAGAGATGTGGCGCCATCGGCCCCGCCTCACGGCCACTTAAACCCCATAACCCATGCATGCCCAATCCATTCCCTCTCTCGTTTTTACTTAAGCTCTCATCTCCCTCTCTCTCTTTCTCTCCAAAACACCTCCTTATAGACCTAAACCCATTCCTACACTCCAAAACTCAAGGACTCACACCCAAACTCTTCCTTTTTCCGTTTCATCCTTAGATTCATCTCTCCCATTCCACTATTCATTATCTTCTTCACCAATTTTTTCAAGTTGGGTAGACAACTCTATGCACATCTCTTGGAATCACAAGTAAATTACTTAGATCATCTCAATCTTTATTCTATTGGCTTTCTTGGTGAAGTGTTTTGCTTTTGTGGTAGTTTGAGAAGATTTGAAAGTTGGCTTTTTTTTGTATCGAGCTTTGTTGAAGTTGTGCACATCAAGTGTTTGGTGAATTGATTATGCCAAGTTGTGCGTGGTTTTTGCTGGACACATGTTGCAAGATTATATGTGGTAAGAGTGGGTGTGTATTAGGATTGAATTTGAGAAGCAATCAAAGCATTTGTTGAGAAAGTTCCAAGTGCATGCTATATGTTTGATGAAATGCCTTGGTGATGGAGGTGACTTCTTTCTTGTGGTGTAAGCATATATTCTTATTGGTGCTTGCTGTTCTTTCATAGTGAGGTAGAGTAGTGTGGTTTGATTTTGAGGAAGCTTAGTACAATTGATTCATTTTGATTGCTCAAGTGTTGTGCTACTACATTCTTTCTAGTACTATCACCATGTCTCGAAGAAAATCTTGTGTGTTGGTCCCTCGAGGAAGAGATGGACAAGAGATCCTAATGCACCACCTATACCCATGTTCTTTAATGAACAATCAAAAGAAATTTTTGACAATTCCCTAGTGAATTGAGAAGGTATAAGGGAAAGAGGCTTGGATACAACTTACACTGATATAGTCGACCTTATTCAAGCTTGGCATTGGATGTCCTTCACAGCTTAGCTAGAGGCGGCAATGGTGCCACTGGTTAGAGAGTTTTATGCCAATGGTAGAGATCAGTTCAAAGTAGACTCTAGGGAGCTAAAAGCATTGGTACATGGCAAGATGGTTTCTTTTGATAGAGCTACTAATCAAGCTTATGAGTTGGAAGAAATTGAAGAAGATGAATACTCCACTTGGATGGCACAAGGACTGAACTACGATGCTATAATTTCTTACCTTGCTCAATCTGGAAGTAAGTGGAAGACTGTGCATGACAGCGTAATCGGTTTTCCAAGAGGGCAGTTGTAAGCAACAAGCAAGGCATGACATTATTTCATTTCAGCAAAAATATTGCCTTCTAACCATGTGTCTGATGTTAGGAGGAGCCGTTCTCAACTATACCATTCAGACAATATTGTCTATTAATGTGGGCCGAGTGATTGAGTGCTTTATCATCTCTTTCATCACTAGGAGGCTCACTAGTGGATTGGGACTCCCTTCACTCATCTGCCGATTGTGTCTCATGGCAGGAGTTCCTACCTTTGCTCAAGGGGAACTTCAACAACCTCTTCTAGTCATTAATGATGTAGTGATAAATATGTTTGAGAAAATAGTGTATAAATATGCAAGGGCAAGTCCTTTATCTTTACCACCTAGCTCTCTACAACAGATACCCACAAAAGGTTCTTCTTCTAAAGAACCTTCACTTACTGATCTCTAAACTTGCCTCATGGATATTCAATGTTATACAAGGAAAATGATGAAGGACCATCAGAAGATGTACAAGCATATAGTGGATCACAACAATGCCCTTACTACCATGCTCAGGAGCTGTAACATATCACCTGGCGATAGCTCCGTTGTCTTCCCACCTCCACCTACACTCTTTGATGTACTAGACAAAGATTCAAGTTGGGCACAAGATGATAGCTTAGATGAGTGATCCATCCAATTTAGGGAAGTCCTCATTTTCCAAGGCTTTATTCTACAATGAGGGTAATGTTATATTTAAGATTGGGGTGTTTAGCATTTTATTTGAGTTTATGGATGTCTTTGTCTCAGTTTGGGGGGTGGTTGTTATAAGCATTATTGTATATGATTTTGATGATAATAAAACTTCTATTAAAATAAGAAACCTATATGCTTAGATCTCTAATGATCATATGTATAGTTATGAATTAATAAACATTAATTAACATAAATCATGAATGTTTATTAAACAAGCATACAGTCTTCACTTTATGGTGCACACACAATAAACATTAATTAACCTTTACTGCATAAATTTGCTAAATAAATACTATGCACCAAAATTACTTAAGCTTTCATATTAAGGATAAGAAGGCATGATACAAGGGAGTGCAAATTCAGCTAAGCCAAGATAGACAAACCAAGAATGAAGAAACATTAAAGTTGCTAGAATAAATCCCTTCTGTTGCTTGAAGTGTGTAGAATAGTTAAAGAACTCTGCCTCATCTTCAGATCAAAAGGTTGTCTATCAAAATAGACAAAGTATCAGCTAAAGCAGAAGATGAAGTAGAAGCTACACATTGAGCATGGACGAAGCTGAACAGACAAAGAGGTGCTTGGAACGAAATAGGCTTCAATAGACAAAGGCATGATCATCTACAACTTATAACAAACAAACCTATGCAACGTGCAGAGTACTCCATCCAAGATAAAGAACACTTCATCTATTGCTTACACTAGATGAATAATACACTTCATCTATTCAAGCAATGTAAAGTTTGTTTTATCTAGCACTTTCAATAGACAATAAGGAACAAAAGAAGAAAATCTCACTTTGTCTGTTAGTTCAAGACTAAGTGAAGTTCGTCTATCACCTCCAACAGATGACGAAGAATAAAGGAAGCACATCCCACTTAGTTTGTTTGTATAGAAGGAGATGTCTGTTAATTGATCAATCTATCTTTGTTAGTGCTATCTAGAGATGATCTATTATCTACAATAGACAAAGTGTCAACATTATATATGATTTTAGTAATAACAAAATTTATATTAAGATTCTTGTATGCTTAAATCTCTAACAATTATATACATGGATATGAATCAATAACAATTAAATAACAAAAATACTTAACCAAGAATGATTAATTAAACAAGCATATAGACTTCATTTTATGGTGCGTACACAATAAACATAAATTAACTTTCACTACATAAGCTTACTAAATAAATATTATACATCATAATTACTTAAGCTTTCATATTATGCATTCAATAAAAATGTATATTACCCTTGCTTTACAAAATGCTACAATCATATGAGGATTAAATACATTATGATATTATATATGAAAGCTAATAATGTAGCAAGTGCAAAAATGTTTAAGTACAAGATAATGATCGTCTGCAACAAATCTGCCACAACTACCTGCTACATTCTAGGGGAGCTTAATTGATGAAAATCATAGAAGAAGAAGAAGAAAATAAAAGGTTTGGAGATAAGCAACAAGAAGGTTATTGTTGTCTAAGAAAAGCTTCCACGAATAAAAGTATGGGAGAAAAATAAGGTTTTGAAGGTGTGCTATAACGAGCTTGCATTGTCTGTCAACCTCAATGAGAAAATATGAATAGACAAATGCAAGACATGAAGTTAAAGAAGAAGCCATGATCAGAAAGCATTCGAGAAATTCAAACCACTTATACTTGATCTAATCAAAGTTTGTCTAAAATAAAAGCACAAGGATGAAGAAGCAACTCAACAGCTTGGCAGATAAACAAATAAAGACAGAAAAGAAATTGCTGCCCAAACAATCATGCAACAAGAGAAGAAAACTATGTCAGATCAACAAAGTTAGAAGAACCAATTAGTTTGACGATAGAATGGCATTATGAATATAGAAGTGTGTGCAACTTCAGCTAAGCCAAGATAGATAGATCAAGATTGAAGAATCAAGGAAGTTGCTTGAATAAACCCCTTCTGTTGCT
>JAYJMB010005584.1:0-11830 GCA_036873735.1 Pouteria campechiana
ACACTAGACTACACATCGACCGTGCACTTGCGAGGTTATTTAAAACCTGAGCCATCGAAGTTCATGGCTACCATCACTATGCTAGCCGCATTCCTTTTCATCCTTCTTATATCATCTTGTACAGGGTAACAATCCCATTATAACACCTGGGTGTTAATTTTTGACAATTAGGTATTGATTAATGGAGAAATATGATTTTTTGATGCAATGGCTCAAGTATATATGAAGTGTATAAGAATTTCATGAAATTGAGCCAAATGAAATCATATCTGCATGATTATGGGGCGTGTTTACAAGTTAATTGAGGTGAAATTTTATGTAATTATCTTAATTTTAGGTGGAAAAAATGATAGAAAAAGGAATGGGAAAAGAAATGTTGAAAAATAAGAAAATAGGGTCAGCTAGAAAGGTGGCATCGAAGGCACCAGTTGAAGGCGATGGCATCAGGCGGAGATAGCTAGATGGCACCGATGGCGCCGGTCAGCAATTTAAGTCAGTTGGCCGACATTTTCAGCCATTTCTCCATTCTGTTTTCTCTAATATGTTATGTTCTTTCTCCCCTTTTTGCCCTATCCTCATTGAACTAGATTTCTTGCCAATTTAGCTAGGAAATTATCTTCCCTAGCTAGATAAACTTATGATCTTTCGTTTAAACCCAATTTTTACCCATTTGAACCTTAAAAAATGGAAGAAAATGGAAGAAATGTCGGATTTCTAGAAACTGGAAGGACCCACATGGAGCTAGGAGTCTAGTCATTCGTTTGGGGAGGACGACTACGTTTGTAAGTGAAGGTAAGCCCAATCTTCCAACCGAATCTCAAATTGTGAATTTTGTTAGCTAGGGTTTTTATGAATAGTAATTTTAGGGAATTTCTTAATTTTTGTTGAATTAATCATAGGGTAAATGATTAATGGCATGATTATTATGTTTTAGAACATATATGGATTGATTTGGACCAATGGAATCAAAATTTGGGCTATGCCCTAAGTAGAGATTAAAGGGAAATTTTGTGTTTGGACCTTATGGATCATAATCTGATTGGATTAAACACCTAATTGGATGGTTATTGAAGTCATTTGCATGTTAGTTATGTTATATAAAGATTATATGAGGTTATGAATGAAGTTTTTAAAGAACTCTTGGTAAATTCTTATGATTTAAATTGTGTATATTAGCCATTTGATAAAATGTCTCATTGAGAGATAAATTGAAATTGATTTTAATTATAAGACCCTTATAGAAGGAATGGAATGACTGGTTGTTTGGAATGTGCTTAAAGTTTAAATAGTATGTTGTAAAGGTTAATTGAATATTAAACATATTGGCTTTTAATATTATATTGATAAGTATGTACTTACATTTAGGAAGTATATGGGTTTAATAAATAAATTAACCATAGCATTAAAATGAATCACTTTGCATTATGTTGTAAATGCATGGGATTATTGCTTTATACAGGATGATCTGAGAAGGATGAAAAGAGATATGGAGCTCGAGAAGCATATGGCGGATCACTCAAGGTAAAAAGATGCCCTTTGTTTCAAATTTAATATATGATTGATTGGGGATAAGAAATATCCCATTGAATTGAATCGGGGCTTGTACATTTTGATTGGGGATATTGAATATCCCATATTTATTATGATAAATATTTATATTGGTTTGGTATGACATCAATACTATGGAGGATAACTAATATCCCTTGAATTGAATTATGAAATGTTGGTTGGTATAGTGCGTATTTGATTGTTCTTGTAAACGAGTTTCTATACATTATAGAAATGATAAATGATACAATAGGGGAATAATAGATATTCCCTATTTGGATTGAAATGGTATATTAGATAATTGAATGAGTAGATGTGTATATTGTTGATTTGGGAGACAAAACTCATTCCTTAACTAGTTGTCATGTTGTATATGAGAAATTGTATGATTGGATATGCCTGATAGGCATAGAATATTGAATTAGAATAATGAGGATGAGGTCCTCGTAATATGATTCGCTTATTAGAATAATGAGGATGAGGTCCTCGTAATATGATTCGCTTATTAGAATAATGAGGAGAAGGTCCTTATAATATGATTGGCTTATCAGAATAATGAGGACGAGGTCCTCATAATATGATTGGCTTATTACATTTTTGATCATGATTGAACCAAATTATATAAATTTTGACTTGATTTCTTTTAATTGTGTCTACTTACAGAGTTACTTGGACTCATGTCTTCTTCGGTTAAATTTTTAATTGACAGGCCAAGTGAAAAATCTCCACTATGGATTGGGATTAGTAAACAAGATTAGAAGACATATCTATGTATGGTATGACTATATGTTGGAATTAGAATACCATTGTATATTGATATCTAATTATAGATCATATTGTAATTATATGATTATAAATATTATGATTGCATGATATAGTTCCCCTATAAGGTGTTGTCATCCTAGTATGAGTCAAATTCTGGGCTGTGGGTAGGTTTGGCTAGTGAGTTAATTATGATTTGAATTAAATTTACTAGAATTGTAGTTTTGTATATGATTTCGAATTATGATTATTGATAATTAGAAATTATGAGTTTGAATGTTTGTATATCAAGTTTTAAATATTAATAAATTTAGAGGAGATTCTGCCCAATTTTTGGCAAAATTATTCCTTTAAAAATAGGAAATAGTGGGGTTATGAGAAGACTTTCCTTATTAAGAAGGGAAGTGGTAATGTCCTGCATATGCCCAATAGAGTATGATTTGTTGGATGGTTGAAATGCTTAGGGTGGGTTGTGGGGCTTTACTGGTGGTATCAGAGCCCAATAACTTATTTGTGTAATAAGTTTAAATTGAAAGATAAGTCTAGAACCATGATGGTATTGGATATTTGGAAGAAATAGATAATGATATGCCAATAAGAGTTTATAAAATTTTGAATTATGGAGGTACATAGGAATGAAAGAGAAATGTTTGTTGTAGGTTGAAGGCGTGAGTTAGAGAAGAGAGACACATAGAAATTGATATAAATGTCAGTTGGTATGATTGCTACTCATATCAATGGTTATGAAAGGATATTGATATTGATATGAAAGGAAGATGCTAGTGTTGTAATAACATGATGATGATTTAGAAGTAATACATAATTGTCAAGAATAAAGTAGCGCAATGGAAATGTAGTGATGTTTATACGCATCTTGTTTAAATGCTAAATGTTATTGTTTTATAGAGTTTGTGAAATTAGATTAATTTGTTTTGATATGACATGATATGGTATGATCCTTAAATGTTTACTTGAGGAAATGACCTTATTTTGATCTTTTGTTAGATTAATGATCATAATCTTAGGAACTTTGATAGATTCCTTGATGAAGTTTTGATGGTGACCAATTTGTATACAAGATGACAGGTGTACTGTACTTGGCCTGTAAGCCTGTGAATGACTTAGCAAATATAACAAAATTATGTTGACTATCATTGGATTTCACTTGAAATTGTAATCAGTAATAATGTGATTAATTTTTTTAGATGATGATATGAAGTAAGTGGATATTCCAATTACCTATGTTTTGCTTGTAAATTTGAGATGAATTCCATTGGGATTGATGGGATATGATGACAACTATTACAAGATAAGATGGTAGGATGATAGTGCTTTGATTATATTGCACATTGATACTATTGCATTTGTGAATGTTACTCAACTTTTAGCATAGACTTTTGTTGTGATTCACTTAAATTGTTCATACTTGAACTATTGTAAATCAAATTGTATAATTTCCCGTATGAATGACATTGAATTTTGCTATGAGCCTAAATTAATTGAGTTGATGTATGTTAATTGTTAAGAATTGGTATACATAAAAGTTGAATTAGTTTGCATTAAGTTTGAATTTAACAACTTAATTGGGAATGGATGGTAAACTAAGGAACTTGCGGAATGAAAACTCAAGAAGTGGAGAGATAGTGTCAGCAAAGCTAGTACACCCACCTTGCTTGGTCATTTCAAATTTATGGATTAATGGGATCTTGAGCACCCTAAGAATCCGGGTACGAGTATGTATTTTCATAGATGTTTAAATTTTGTTATAAATGTTACAATGTATGTATGGTTGAGGATAGAAAATATCCTATAATATTTTATGGAAGAATGTTATTATATAAGGTAAACAAGTATTAAGAAATTATTGTGATTTGTTCATCATCACTGTGTAGGCATGGATCAATGGGGAGAAAAGGTATCGCAATATTGCTTAGAAAAGTATTTACTCTATCCTTGATATATGTAAATGAGTAGAGATACATGATATCCTTTTCTTTATATACAATAAGGTGTGATGACCTTAGAACTTGTATAAATGAATCTTGTGTTGTTCTAAGTTAATTGATTAAACAAGATACTTTTGAACTATTGCAGTTATAGTAAGGATTAATTCCATTTTCTTAAATAAGGCTATTATGTTAAATGTGTGATTTTTATCTAAAAAGAAGTTTGTTTTATTCTTTAAGTATATCACTGATTGTGATAAGGAAGTATCCCAGAATTTGTGGATTACCGTAGATTGTATAAGGTAAGATGATGAAATTGTAGCTTATTATGATATTAAATGATTTAGTAGTGATTGTCTGATAAATTGAACTACTTGAAATATTGTATGGATTGTAGTCCATTATGAATTATGTATTACAATGGTTGAGGATAAATAAAGTAATGGTATCATAAGAGAGAATTGAAGCCATATGAAAATTTCATACAAAGTTGCGGAATTAAAAAGTAAACTTGTGATTGCTTTTATAGAAAGAATTGAGGTTATTTTATAACAATTATGATATGAGCAGCTTGGAGTGGATGGTACGACTAATTATTCTTTGTTTTCCCTGTAAAGATTGCTATTGAATGTTATACTCACATTACTTTGGTTTAAAGAAATGACATAAAAAATTTTCATGTGCAAAAAGGGGTATATGAATTGTCTCTATGATAAAGAATTTCAAGAATTTGGACTAAGAATTATGAGTTAGAATAAATTCAAGTATTGTGAGAATATAATTTAACATGATGATATGATGTAAATCCAACTTGGTTAAACCAAAAAGACAATAATGTGTTCATTAGTTATGAAGATTTGAATAGAAATTGAGGTGGATTCCATTACGGATATAATTGAATTATTGTGAAGAAGGAATAACATGAGTGAATTACATGAGTGAATTACATGGTAAATCAAAAGATATTATAAACTTAGAACAATCATAAGATAGATTGTTCTAACATTTTGTTTCATGAAATATTAGGAATATGAGTAGAATTTATATGAAGTATGGGTAACTAGTGTCAAATATGAGAATGATGAATGGCCAACTTGTATAAGGTATGAATGTATGTATGAGAAATGAAGTGAAATGGAAAAATGGATAACACAACTCTTAGAATTAAAATGAAATCAATGGATGTTTATAGATTTTGTAATAAATTAATGTAGGCATATTGCACATATAGTTTGAATTATAAATGAAAAAGTGTATGAACAAAAAATAGTACATCAAGAACTTAGAGACAAAGATGTATTGTCCTATATTGTTATGAATTCCAGAATACTCTAAAATTTAGGTATAATGAAATTGATAATGATTATTGGAAATTAAAATTGATTTTTTTATTTGATTAGATGTGATGAAGCATAAGATTTCTTAAGTTCAAACAGTGGTGCAAACCTTGATGGATGGTCAATTAATTTAATTGAATATTATATGTGTTTTAATGAATAAGTTTGACATTAGATCTATGTTAGGAACTTTGAGAACTTAAATTATGAATGATTAGTATAAAAGATAGTATACTTACATTTCCCTTGAATTACTTTGCTTGTGTTTGATTGAATACCATGACACATATGTCATGATTGGAAATCATGACATGCCTATGAATTGCTAAATGATTTGTTAACCTCTATTCATTTATCTATGAATGATGAATTGGTATAGTTTTATATACTACTTTACATTGAATATTGTTATGAGTCGGGAGAATTGATGGATGCATTTGATCAAGCCCATACTTCGGGTTAATGATATAATTTAGTATGATTTCAGTAAGTTGAATACAATACTTGAATTTGGCTATTCAGCATAATACAATTATTATGTAACTGAGAATCTAATGCATACTTTGATAATTCATGAACTAAAGTCAATAGCATAGTTGGACTTGGAAAATTATTTAGAATTCACTTGCTTGTGAATATGATGATTTGAATGAATTAGCGCGCATACCATGATTGTGCTAATGTAATTGAAGAAATTTGGTATTTTCTCATATGACTGATATAGAATGTTACTATGAGCCCAAACTATTTGGGTTAATGATCTAATATGATCTACATTTGAGTTTAGCCATCTAATCAAAATTTGAGGCATGCTTTGATTATAAATGAAAATTTGATGCATACTTAGATTAGAAGGCATACTTAGATTGGAATGCATACTTGGATGGGAATGTATGTTGGAATTTTTATATTAGTTAAAATACAATTGTTAGGGAATTAAGATTAAATACCTAATTGGGCAGATATAATTGCTATGTAATTGAGATGATACACCTATTTTGAGAATTGGTTGATATTAAATTGGTTAAAGATTAAATATTAAATGATTGAAGTACTTTGACTAAGATATATGAAACATTATGTATGGGTAATGTAGAATTATGTGATATGTCTCATGCTGCATTTTGATTTGTGTGGTAGTAAGATGATTGGAAAATTGGGTGGTACCGAGATGACATACAGACATGAATATCATGGAAATTGGTTTGGGTCTAGTTATTTGATTATTTATTGGATTGAGGTTGAACATGTAGTTATTGGTTAACATTTGAACATTTGATTATTTGATAAGTTGGATACTTGGCTATTAGATTAAGGTTAGACATTTGATTATTTGAGTAAGTTTTGGGATATTTGTCTATTTGATATTTGGCTATTTGATTGAGATTTGGATGCATGATTGAGGTTCATGCTTGCGTTTGGATGCCTCTTGAAAGAAGATTTGTATGGATTGAGAGTTGGATGCCTGCTAGAATGTAATTGTATGTATTTGAGGTTTGGATACTTTCTGGGATGGTTACTTTGGATATTTGGGATTCCGCCCATTACAGGGCTTTATTGAATGATGCCATCAGTAATGGCGAAGAGGCCTCATCAGCCTATTGTGTGGGACTCCTTTGCTTTTTTCATGGGTGTGGATGGAGAACTTGCAATCCCTAGGTTGCAGTGACGGCTAGATACCATAGATGATAGTGGTAATGTTGTCATGGATCTGGTAACATTCGTAGCCAGGATTGTAGAGGTGGATCAGAGTACACCATAGTTGTAAGATAGTTGAGTCCCTTTTGTTAGTGGTTAAGTCCACTTTGATGATGGTTGATGCCATTTGTTTTGTGGTTGTGTCCAATTGGTTTGTAGCCTCTTGAGCATGCTATTGATTGAGAGCAGGAAATGAAAGTATGAATACATTGGTTTATATTGGCCACATGATAGTAGTTGCATTTACACATGTGAGATCGATTTGGGAATAGATGGATGATGAGACATACAAGGATAGCAATATGAAATGACATTGGATAGTTTAGATTATGAGATAGTTTTGTCATTATTTGGCACTGTTGTATTGGTGTTAGTATTAATATGTATAAATATATGATATATTATAAAATTATTATATTTTGAATTTGTGTAAATTGCCTATGTGCTATAACATGAATTGATATTTGCATTATGATTAAGAACACTAAATTAGAAAAATTTATGTATATTGGTTAATAGGAGATTGTATTGTGGTTGAATTGAACTGTTGTGATTAGATAATAGTAACATGAAAATTGTTATAGAATTCTCTTGTATTGGTTGATTTTGAAATCATAAAAGATAATGGAAAAGAGCTAAATTGAGAAAATTGATTTTGTATTTGTGTTCATATTGAATTGCATACAAAAGTATTATATATATAACATGAGTGATAAATTGTTTCTATAGTTGTTTATATATTTGTTTAGACATTATGAGAAAAATGTAAAGAACAAGTATGACTACATAAATTTCTATGCTCTGAATAATTATGAGATTATGTGTGTTGTCATAAAAATAATTGAATAATCAAGTATTTGTGGTCTTTATGACATATTATGGAAACATGGTGACATTATCATGTTTCTGACATCTTTGATGTATAATTGGGTTGAAATAAGCGAGATTAGTAATAAAATGGTGAACTGAACAACAATTCAAGATAATAATAAAAATTGCACGATGTTGCAAGTTTCAAGGACGAAACTTTTTGTAAGGAGGGATGTTGCAAGTTTCGAGGATGAAACTTTTTGTAAGGAGGGAAGAATGTCACACCCAGGGTGTTAATTTTTTATAAGGTATTAATTAATGGAGAAATATGATTTTTTGATGAAATGGCTCAAGTATATAGGAAATGTATGAGAATTTCATGAAATTGAGCCAAATGAAATCATATTTGTATGATTATGTGGCGTGTTTATAATTCTTGGTTTATCTATCTTAGCTTAGTTGAAGTTATACTCCCTTCTTTATTCATATTGCCTTTCTATCCTTAGACTAATCGAATCTTCTAACTTTGTTCATCAGGCAAAGTTTTCTCTTCTTTGTGCATGATTATCTGGGCAGCAATTTCTTCTTTCTTACTTTGTCTAAGTATTTGATGATGCTTCTTATTCTTTTTCATCTCAGAAAAGCTTTGTCTGGTTGGTGTAGATAGTTCAAATTTCTTAAACAACTTTATGCTTCTTCGACCATGGCTTCATCTTCAACTTTATTTATCTTGCATTTGTTTGTTTGAAATTTTCTCGTTAAGGTTGATAGATAATGCAAACTCGTTGTAGCGCATCTTCGAAGCCGTGTCTATCTCACATTGCTTTTTGTTTGTGGAAGCTTCTAATGCAATCTTCTTTGTTGCTTATCTCCAAACCTTTTGTTTTCTTCTTCTTCTTCCATGATTTCATTAGTTCAGCTCCTTTGAAACATAATAGATAGCTCTGGTAGTTTGTTGCAGATGATCATTATCTTGCACTTGAACTTTTCTGCACTTGCTATATTGTTAGTTTTCATATATAATATCAGAATGTATTTTATCCTCATGTGATTGTAATATATTATAAAGCAAGGATAATATAAATTTTCTTTGAATACATAATATGAAAGCTTAAGTAATTATGGTGCTATTTAGCAAGTTTATCCTGAATAAGTGCATTAGAAAAATACAAGCCTCGAACAAAATAGAATAAAGAAACTTTGACCAATCAAGAATGGCTAAGGAAAGTTTGTCCAAAACTAACTCGGTATAAAGTAACAATTCAATCAGCTGTCCAATATTAACTTCAGACAAGTTCAAAAGAGAAGAAACTTTGTATGATGAACATAAACAAAAGAGAGAATTCATCTAAGATTAATTTTGGACAAATGCATACAATTGAAAACCATGCCTTTGTCTGATGTCAATTGTTATGTGACTAGAAATTAATCCACAGCATCAAAACAACATTTATGCTTGTGCTTTCAGTGAGCAATTTCATTTAGTCACCATTTTCAGCAATAAATGGTGTTGCAACTTTTTTGGTTATGACAAGTTAAATCACATGAAGGATATTTTTCATAACAGGCTGATTCTCTCTTCACTGACAAGAATGAGGTTGTAGACTTTCCAAGAATATAGAACTGATTAGAGGCTATGTAGTCTAAAGGAAGAAAAAAAAATTCTCAGACATCTTATACTCCCCTCTGTCAAAGAACGATATTGCAATAACTTCAGACAAATCGGAAGCAATGCACCCTAACGAAAGAAATCACAATGATCTTCTACATTCAATGTCGGTCCTGTTCCTGCATTCAATGAAACCCATCTTCTACAATAGTCAAGTTTGGGAGAAGATCTATTTAAGGAGATCAGCTGGGACATTTTCAAGAGGTTGCTGAATTTATATTGAAGATCTCTTTGAGCTTTAACCTTCTCAACCTAAAGCAACCAAAGGCCAAAGATCTTAAACCTTCTTCATTCATTCAAGAGCTTCAACTTTTCTGATCTTCAAGGCCTTCTTTTTCATACATTAAGGGACGAGCTTCTGCAATAAAAAGGGTCACTCAAATCATCAAGTCTTCCCCTGTGCTTACAGTGAGAAATTTGTAAAGTGTGCTTAACCTTCATATTCTTATATCATTTATGATTGCCTTAAGTTGGTAGTGTGGAACAGATTCTAGAAGAGCTGTAACTATCTGAGTGTAAACAAGAGCTACATTGTTATGCCCCCTAGAGTGGATCTAGAAGAGCGCTGGGAGCACTAGTTTATGTCCTCTAAAGCTAGAATCTAAAAGAATATTGGGAGCACTGGTTATACCATCTAGAGCAAGAATTTAGAAAAATACTAGAAGTACTATTGTATTTCCATTATATTAGGTAGTAGAATGCAAGACACAAGGAGAGTGTGATCTTGGAAGAGTGGAGTAGGGAGGTTGCCCGAACCACTATAAAAATTATGTTGTCTATGTGTGTGCTATTTCTGATTGCTTTACTTTCCTTTTGCTTTACTATTTCATTATTTACTTCATATTGCATTCCACACAAGCATTAAAAAGAGGAAAATTAATCTAATAGGGTTAAGCAAGAATTTTGCATAAAACCAATTCACCCCTCCTCTCTTGGGTTAAGCTAACTTACGGGAACCAACACTAATGCCCCAACAATATATTAAATGGTCCTCGGTAAATGCTTTCAAACCTATTGAGTAGTTGGTTTGCCAGTATTAGGGTTGATTTCAAGAGACATGATGACTTGGCTTTTCTTCGTATCATTGAGGAATGTGTTCTTAGATGGACCCTGTCCTCTCCTCTAGGATCCTGGTGAGAATTATATGTTAATGCATGGATCACAATCTATACATATACTATATTTCATAGTTTATAATAGTTTTAGTTAAAATTTAAGGCAAATTCCATTGAATGACATATCGGCTGAGCTCGCCCTTGTCCCCGATGAGGAAGGGAAGTATCGAGTCTTAGATCCACTGCCAATATTGCACGAACCTGTCACTATTTGCAATTGGGGGCCTTGTGGGTGTGCAGATTGTTGTGTTTCCTGAGAAGCCTACTCCAATGGCCATTCAATGTCCACATTTTGTCCTCTAGAAGAGGAGGGAAGGTGTCCCTACCCTCCAAAAGAAGAGCTTGAAGCCACTATTAGTTGTGGGGCACGTGTTGGTAGTGTTAACTCCTTTGTATTCTCAAGATCTGTGGCGAGACAGGCAAGTAGTGGATATTGACCCCATCCTCTACTATGCCTAAGCACCACTGTAGCCTAAATATAGAAAATAAAGGAATATTCTTTGTTAGGACTATCAATGAAAACAAATGCTTGCATGCACGAATGCATTCTACCTTGCATAGATAGATAATTTTATGGCTATCATGTGTGTGATTAGAAGTATTATTTATTTTCAATTTTGAAGGAAACATTGTGATTATAAGTTGTATTGATGAATTATATCAAAATTGAGAGCCCAGGCAAGCATGCAATCGTAATTAAAATGATCAGCTGCTATGACCGACACCATGGGTGCCCGTGTATATTGCTTGCGCCATAGGTGCTAGGTGGAGCGGGCTGCGGTACCACCCATGGTACTCCATGGTGCCTGGTGATCCCTTGGTGATACCTCAACCAGCGTCGCCTATCGCCTGCCACACAACTGCAAGGTGAGGCTGATGAGAATGCAAAATGTCATATTTTATTCTCCTAATACTTCATCTTTTGCACCTATTTGATTCCTAAAT
>JAYJMB010005585.1:0-11829 GCA_036873735.1 Pouteria campechiana
CAAAACAAAATCTCCGAAGCAATGATTTTTTCTCCGAAGTTCACGTCAAAGAACTCTGAAGCAGAACAAAAATCTCTGAAGTAATGATTTTTTCTCCAAAGTTCATTTCAAAGAACTCCAAAATAAGAATTCAAATTTATGCTCAATTTTCATGACTCTGAAGCAGCCTAATAAAAAACAAAGTTTGAAATCAAATGTTGGAATTGGAAGTACACAAATTTAGTTATTCTTCCATGCATCAGATGTTGCCATCCAAACTATGATTAGAAATTGCAATCATCTGAGATATTTTTGAAGCAATTTCCTTTAGATAAGTTGCTAAAATTTTTTAGAGTTGTTGTAATTTACGAAAGGTAGAAAATACTGAGTTATTTTTAGAAGATGATTCTGGTGCGTGAAGGAATTACAATTCATGGAAGAATTCTATTAAGACCCTGGTGCTTGGGTTATTTAAAGACATCCAAGAGTTCAAATCGGGGAGGAGAATGCAGCATAAATAGAGAGTTGGATGAGGAGAAGAGTTTAGAGCAAGAAGATCATTGGAGAAAGCCACTGCAACCTAAATATTCTGTTTTCTTTCTAGTTTATCTTTTATTTTTGAATCAACATTCAATATT
Organism: Pouteria campechiana; assembly: GCA_036873735.1. NCBI lineage: Eukaryota > Viridiplantae > Streptophyta > Magnoliopsida > Ericales > Sapotaceae > Pouteria > Pouteria campechiana. The sequence goes on from JAYJMB010005585.1 coordinate 618, forward strand.
GGACTATGATGATGTTTATCAATTATTTATTTGGTTTTAATTCAAACATGATGTTCTAAATTTTTGTTATCTAGGATTAAATGAATCCTAGCAATGAAACTTGTGTTGATGTTTGATTTTTTAGTTAAATTATCTTCTTCCTCATTATTTCTTCTTTTCTGAGCTTAATGCATGAATGTGCTTAGCTACCATGTTGCATGAACTGAGATTCTTAATTTATACTTGAGAGAGGTAAATTAGGAATAGACTCTTGAACTAAAGAGTATATGATGCAATAAAGTCTAGAGATAGCCATTGTACTTTTGCAATCCATGTGAATATGACCTTGAGAGCGCATATATTATTACACTTAGATGCTTAAGCTAAATGGGTTTATTAATTTGTATTTGCATGGAGACATAGTAAATCACTTTAATAGGCACACCTATATAACACTTGAAAAAGGATGGTACATACTTTAGTGCATCCAATTGATAATGAAAATAATGATGATTTACTCAATGCAATTCATCAATACGAGTGGATTTGCTAGGTGAAGTTGAATTCCTAGATATTTTATTCATTGATATTTCTTCTTTTGCTCTTATAATTGTTTATTCAAATTTAGTTCTTATATCATCTACTAAATTTGTTCAATCAAATATTACTGATTTGATACAAGTTTGGTACTTAGTGTGTAACAACCTACTTCCTCGTGGGAACAACACTCAACTTACCTCACCTATATTACTTGTGATTGTGTATACTTGCATAAGAGCCAACAAGTTTTTGGCATCGTTGCAGAGGAAGGCAGTGAGTTATACATTAATATCACTACTAATCAATATTGGTATTACTTTGATTTTTCTTTTCTGCTTAGTATTAGTTTATGTATTTAGTTTGACTCTTAGTTATAGTTTGTTTTGGATTTTGGATTTGATTTGTTCTATTATTTTTATAGAAAGTAGTGTATGGTATGAAGTCAGCAAGGCAATCTAGTTGAGTTTGACCCAGAAATTGATTGTACCTATAGAAAAAAACTAAGAGAATAATTGATTCTAACTGAAAAGATGGAAGGAGAAGGTGTAGCTGGAGTGGCTATAGCTGAAAATCCATGCAGACTTTTGAGAGATTATGCTGCTCCAACTGTCTAGGGACAAACGTCATGCATAAGAAGATCGGTAGTTCAAGCAAATAATTTTAAGATTAAGTCATCTCTTATTCATATGCTTTAGTAATCTGATCAATTCAGTGGACTTCAAAGCGATGATCCACTTGAATGCTTTTCTTGAAATTTGTGATACAATCAAATATAATGGAGTTCCTAATGACATAATTAGGTTGAGATTATTTCTATTTTCTCTAAAGGACAAAGCTAAAAGTTAACTTTCTTCTCTTCTTGTAGGCTCAATCACCACTTGGGATGCTATGACACAGAAGTTCCTAGGTAAGTTTTTCCCGCCTTCAAAATCTACTAAGATGCATAATGATATTACAACTTTTATGCAGATGGACAATAAATCACTATATGAGGCATGGGAGAGATTTAAAATTTTGCTAAGGAGATGCCCACATCATGGACTACCCATATGGATGCAAGTACAAACTTTTTATAATGAGACTAGTCTAAAATTTTGTTTTATGATTGATGCAGCTCCAGGAGGATCATTAAATAACAAAACGCCATAAGAAGCTTATGAACTATTAGAAAAGATGGCATCTAACAGCTATGAGTGGCCTACGGAGAGGCTATGAATGAGAAGTAGGAGTGCATGAAGTGGATGGCCTCACTGCACTGACAACACAATTTGAAGCATTGAATAGGAAGATAGATAATATGAATACTTCAGCAATGAAAATTTAGAAAGTGACTTATGATTTCTATGGTGGAGGACATGCTAGCATGGATTGTCAGGTAGGTAAAACTTTTGCACAATCTAGTGAGAATGCTAACTTTATTAGTAATTTCAATAGGTCACAAAATAATCCATAGAGCAACATTTACAATCCAGGGTGGAAAAATCATTGAAATTTCTCATAGAACAATCAGAATACAGCAAGGCCACCGCTTGGATTCAAACAACCAGAAGAAAGAAAATCAATTCTAGAAGAGATGATCAACAATCTTGCAAGTAGCACTCAAAACTACATGAACAACACTCAAGAATTCATGCACAACACAGACATGAGGTTTTAAAATCAAGAGGCCTCAATAAAAAATTGGGAGATGCAAGTAAGACAACTAGCAAACATGTTGTCAAGAACAAAGCAGGGTTCTTTACCCAGTAACATAGAGAAATACCCAATTGAGATGGTAAAGGTTGTAACTCTGAGAAGTGGCAGGTAAGTGGGAGAAGAAGAAGCAGAACAACTAGCTCCTAAGGAAAGACAAGAAGAATTTGTTGAGTAAACAAGAGAGACAAAAAAGAGCAAACTATTTCCAGACAATTCCAAGCCTTATGTGCCTCCAATCCCTTATCCTCGAAGACTTCAACAATATAAGATGGATAAGCAGTTTTCTAAATTTTTGGATGTATTCAAAAAATTGTATATTAACATTCCTTTTGCAGATGCTTTAGCACAGATGCCTAGCTATGCAAATTTTTTGAAGGTGATCTTGGCAAATAAAAGGAAGTTGGAGGATTATGAAGCTATGAAGTTGAATGAGGAATGTTTAGCTATCCTACAAAATAAACTACCACAAAAGATGAAAGATCCAGGGAATTTTACTATTCCTTATACTCCTAGTGATCTTATTTTGAAGATGCATTGTGTAATCTGGGTGCAATATTAACTTAATGACCTTTCCTATTTTCTAGAAATTAGAATTGCTTTCTCATCCCTTTGCTTTTAGGATTTTTAGTCCGGCTTGGTTTTCTTTATTTTTTATTTTTGTTTAGATTTTTTGTTTTGCTTACTTGATTTCAGACAATTCTATATTGCAGCCATCAATAGTTTGATCAACTCTTGTCCACCAGAAAAGGAGAATGGTTTACTTCAGAGGAGAAAGTTGAATTCATGAGAAAAAGACAATCTGAACTTTCTTTGTTCTCTTCGCATTTAGCTTAGTTCTTTGTTTTGTTTTATCCATTTGGACAGATTCTTTAGTTATAGTTTGATGTTTCTATTGCAGAAGTAAGAACCCAATTTTAGATTAGGCATAGAAGTTTTATGAGATTGTAGATTATGTGTCAAGTATCAAAATTGTCAGAAATTTGCAAAGGATGCCAATAAATTTCAAAAAAAGAGGATTGGAATGCACTTCATTTAGGGAAGCTCTTAAACTTAAACTTCTTTCACTATTTCACATCGAGGACAATATTTGATTTAAGTTTGGGCATATTTAGGGAGTTATATTCAGATTTACAACTAAGATTTCAGATTTGCATTTAGCTTTGGAATTTGTTTTTCAAATTTGGGTATAAATTTTCTCCATGAGCATCTCTTATGATAACTTAGCTAAAGAAATCCAAGAGCAAACTGTGTTATATTGCTAAAATTAAATAGGATGGATTCTCTTTTAATGATCAAGTGACGTATACTGAATTTTGTTTACCATTGCACATTATTGAGAAAGAAGGATAGGTGCCACCATGTGATTTACTAATTCTTATTGTAAGTCCTTCTTTTCATGACTAATGAAAATTTCAATTAGCATATTATGTTAAAATCATGTGAAGTATATGTGGATTAGTGATGATGTTGTGAATTAAATAACATATTTTGGTTGACACAAGCATGCTAGAACTTATTTGATTATTCTTGAAGGCGAAATCCTAGAAGACATGTTTACTTGGAAATAATTTAGGCATTCTTTGATCAGTTTGAGCCTTGCAAGCTAACCTAGTATATTCAGTATCATTAGTGTCCCCATTGAGCTTTAAAGAGAGAATGGCACATGCAAAGCATGTAAAAGACCATCATTCAATTTTTCTTTATTTAGTCTCATCATTCAACCCTTTTTAGCCTGAAAAACCGTGAAAGACCTATTAAGAGACGTATTCTAAACATAAGATTGCATTGAGGTACATGAGTACATAAGAATTTATGTTTGGGAGAGTTAAAGAGAAGAATGCTAAAAGAAGAAGAAAAAGGATAAAAGAAAAGAAATCAATAAGGATTATCTTTCAATTGGGGGGGGGGGGTTCTTATCTTCATTAAATTAAAAAAAATAAGTTTGGAGATGTGGTAGTAATACAACCCATAGTTGGGGGGGATCACATCCTAATTTATTCAAATTTAGTTCTTATATCATCTACTGAATTTCATTCAATCAAATATAATTGATTTGATGTAAGTTTAGTTCTTAGTATGTAAACCTACTTCCTTGTGGGAATGATACTCAACTTACCTCATCTATATTACTTGTGATCGTGTATACTTGCATAAGAGCTAACATCAACAATGTACAAACCAGTGATTCTAATGATCTTCACAAAATACCCCCTCTCCACTAATTGTCACACCCTGCCCTCCAAGGAGCGACCTACCTTTTTCCACTGTATTTTACCAAAATTTGTCCACTTTTACGATGGGGTGCTTTGCCAAAAATTTGGCAGAGCCTAACCTAAATAGTTGAGTTTTTCACCTATACAATTATATATTAAGTAAAATATTGCAATGATACAATTTCTAGAGACAAACATCCACTTACCCACAACCCAAAATCTGTATTACACTATGATGACAATAACCTAACTTATTCCAAAATACATAATATGCATATTTTTCTATTATTATGACATGCCATGTGATTACATTTAATATACAATATTCAAATTTTCAATTACAATTATACAATGATCTTATCATTACACAAATACACACAAAGGGGTACCAACCCCAATCCACCATACATCATAAGTCTTCAGTCTTTCTCAGAAATCCTTTGCTTGACTTGTCAACTAAAAATTTAAATAGGAAGGTGAGAGTCCAGGCAACTCAGTAAGTAGATAAATATAATAAACAATAATTAATCTATAAATAATTCATGCCACATCAAATAATCGATATCCAATAATGAATGACACATAAAGAAATCCATGTTATTTCCACTCAATTAATCAAATTCATATTGAACCAATCTTCAAATTAAACATACAACAACGGGATCTTCTTTATCCCTCTCATTAAGCATCCACACTAAATCAAACATCAATTATTCTAATCTAAGGGATGATACCCATTATCCCTTACAACTAAACAACATCAATTTTGATCTAACATGGTATGCCACTATCCCCAATCAAAACATAACATGCCTGGATTTCAAACAAAGTGATAAATATTATCCCTAGCCATTCAATGAAGACAAATGCCTACTTATCTTAGGCTCTTAGCTCCAAACCCTTTTGTCCAACTCAATGCCTTTTCATCCTTCTCAGATCATCCTGTACATGGTAAAATCTCATTCATCATCGATATAGGTCAAACTGATTTCTTCTAAACCAATGAATATAATTTCTGTCTAAACCCATATTGCTCAAAGGCGTAATTTCATATTTATCATTTTTTTAGCATAAATACTCTAACTTCTCTTACCACAACAAACCAATATAGGCAACTCATATCCATATTATATAAGATTAATCAAAATTTAACATATTCAACAAAGTTTCTTAAGGATTCTTACTCCTAATCATATATAATCATCATACAATATAACTGGCATATGATTGACTTATGTAACAATATTATTAGATGTTTAATACCATCAATTTGTGGCTTACATGGCCCAAATACATATATCTTCTTTAACCCTTAAGGTATAGCTCAAATTTCTTTCCACTAGCCCAAATTGACCCAAACATGTCTTAAAATATCATAATCACACATTTAATCATTTATCTTATGATAATTTTAGCAAAATCACAAAATCCCCAAATTTCACTATTCACCAAAACCCTAACTTTGCATAATTTACAATTTCTCATGCCAAATCATGATAATCAATTTATCAAATCATTCCCCCATGAATTTATCATCATATGCATCGATTTAAGCCCAAAAATTCATCATTTTTCCAAACCCTAAAAAACTAAAATTAGAGATTCGATTTGGAGATTGGGCTTACCATCGCTCACAAGTGTAGCCGTCCTCCCCAAATGAATAACCAAGCTTCTAGCTCCATGTTGCACCTTTCGTTTCATGGAAATTCGATGTTTCTACCATTTTCCACAGTTGAAATAGCTTAAAATCATGTTCAAATGAGAGATCAAGTGATTTTTCATTTAGAGAAGGCTATTTTCTAGTAAACAAATGGCATGAATTTGAGCATAGCGGAGCTAGGTTATGGGTTGTGGCATAAAACAGAGAAAACAGAACAGAGAAATGAAATAAAAATGGGTTTAGGGCTTTAAAACGTTGCACTTTTCGAGTGCTCCAGCATGCCACAGAGTCAGTGTCATGACATAAGAAACTTGTGTTATGACACAAACTTCATTAACTACCCAATGTCGAGACATAGACTTCTTATGTCGCGACATTGAATTCCTGTGTCACGACATTAATCTGCTACCTCTTCAAAGATGTTTTTGTATTTTGTCCATAACTTCCTCATACTATATCCAAATTGAGTGATTTTTGTTGCATCTAAAAGATAATTCCATGATCTACAATTTCATATAAAATACTCTTTCAAATTAGTTCATTATCTATGTCCAAATTCAATCACAATGAACCCTTCTTCTAAATTTAGCATTTGCAATTATTAAAAATCACTATAGTCCCCATTTTACATAACACTTCAAATCTCCAAATAATCACTTCCAACATATCACATACATAAAAAGAATTATTTTCATACTATTTTTTGTCTCATTTGAAGTCAATTGTTAAAAGTCAACTATTTAGTTCATTTTAACTAAATTTTCTGTCATAAATAACTTCATATGCCATTTTTATTCTAAGTTGCTTCCAAAACTCAAACTAATGTTTCACACACATTACAATATGACTAGTTTAGGTCCTTTATATAACTCAAATACATGCTTTTGCTCAATTTCACCTATTGAGTTCTTTTCACATAACCTTCAACTTAATAGTTCAAAATTCCAAAATTATCTCAAAATTTCAATTCAATATCTCATACACATCACATTATACACAATAATCATGCTACATTATCCATTCAAGTCATATGCATGACTTTATTGAAAATCACCACTTAAGTTCTCTTTCATTCAAAACTACTAATGAAGTCGTTCTCTTTGTTAAATTCAATTTTCCATAACAAATTTCTTTATAAAATACTATGTATTACTTCAATTTCTCACTTTACTAAAATGCAAAGAATTTCTCCCAAATTTCAACGCCATAAGTGTTACACTAATGTAGACAACTTTGTTTACTTGGATCAATAGATCGTTGTTAAGCTTGTAATGGGGCCTTGGGTTTGGCTAACAAAGAAACTACATAAAGATTCACATAGTAAGAGATCATAACAAAATTGCATATGAATGTTCACTCTCTTAATTTTTTTTAAGTTTTTTTATTTTTTTATTATTATGGGCTTTATTACTATCACACTCCCAAACTTGTTTTTTGTTAAGTTCATTGGGATGTGATCCCCCTATAATGGTCTATATTACTACCACACCCCCAAACTTGTTTTCTATTGAGTTCATAAGATCTAGTTTCCCCAGTTAAAAGATGATTCCTTATTGATTCTTTTGTTTTTGTCTTTTTTCTTCTTCTTTAGGCAATTTTCTTTTCAATTCTCCCCAAACTTAATTTCTTTTGCTTCACTCATACGTCTCTAACAACCATATGTATAGAATATATCTCTTATAGGTTAAGCATGATTTTTTAGGTTGAAAGGGTCTAGATGATGAGACTAAAGAAAGAAAATCAAATTGTGGTCTTTTACATGCATTATATATGCCATTCTTTCATGAAGGTTCAAAGGAAACACTAGTGACATGATGTTCTAGGTTAGCTTGAAAGGTTCAAACTGATCAAAGAATGCATAAATCATTTCCAAGTAAACATGTTATCTAGGATTTTGCCTCGAGGGATAATCAAATGAGTTCTTACATGCTCATGTCAACCAAAATATATCACTAAATTTATAAAATCATCAACTAATCAATATACACTTTGCATGATCATAACATAATCTGCTCAATGATATTTCATGAAAAAGAAGGACTTATCACAAGAATCAATGAATCATAAGGTAGCATCTATCCTTCCTTTCAAATCATGTGCAATGGTAATAAAAAAACTCAGCATACGTTAATGATCATAAAGAGAGAATTCATCCTATTCAATTCTAGCATGTTAGCACAATTGCTCTTGGATTTTCTTTCGCTAACTTATTAAAAAGTGAAGCTCATCAAAATTATACCTAAATTCAAAAAAATTTGCCCAAAAACTGAATACACTTGAATGCAAATCCTTTACCAAAAATTGAATACACTTGAATGCAAAGTAAAACACCCCCCAACTTAAAACTTACATGGTCCTCAATGTGAAATAATGAAAGAAGTTTAAGATCAAGGGCTGAATGAAGTGCATTCACATCCTCTTCTTTTGGAGCTAACTTGGCATCCTTTTAACACTTGGAAGAGCATTTGCAATTCTCTAAAATCAGAATTCCTCCTTCTGCAATAGAAATATCACACTACTAATTAAAGAAAATACTAAACTAAAGCTAAGAAAACAAAGAGCGTTTAGGAAAAGCTTGGGTTGCCTCCCAAGAAGCGCTTAATTTAAAGTCTCAGCCCGACTATGGCCTCCTATCTTTGAAATGGAATTTAGCTTTTATGTGTTTCGGTTCTTTGAAACTTGGTAGTGGCTTGGAAAATGTTGAAGATGCAGTATCTTCTAATTCATCTTCTTCAACTATGTTTATGGGCTCTCTTGAAAACTCCTCCATCATTCCATCCACTCCATTCATCTTGAGGCCATTCTTATTCTTGTTGGACAATTCCATCTCCTTGAAAGTATCAAACTTCGCAGTATGATCTTTGAATTGTGTGAGCATGTCCTCCTCCATGCCAGCGCTTTCTTATGGAAAAATATCTAGCACTAGAACGCAAGGTTTTTCAACAACTTTGTTTAGCTCCAAAGGCCCAGGAAATGGGATAGGTGGATCATAAGGTGGTGGTGGCTTCTAGTTGAGTGGAGGTTTAAGAATTGGAAACATAGCTCTCCTTGCATTCACCTCTGCCTCATCAACTATGAAGACATTGGAATTGTTAATCACATCACCAAATTTATCATGTATTACCTTATCACCTCCCAATGTTGTGATTTCTTTCACTTAGGCTGACTTGAAAGCTTTCTAGATGTTTGACTTTGCACAGCCTATGCCATTTGCCCCAACTAAGTCTCTATCATCTTCATGGATGCCTCCACATTCTGGAAACTTAATTCAATATTTTGGAACCTTGTTTCATTATTCTGGAACTGAGTTTGGGTTGCTTGGATAAAACTTTGCAATGTTTTTAAAGTGCAGTTTCTTTGTTTGAAAACATATTTTAGATTGAATCTGATTCAGATCATTGTTCTATGAAAAATTGGGATGATTTCTCCAACTAGAATATCGACCGTCAAGGGGTGGTTGGTTATAGAAATTCATTGCATTGACTTATCCTTAAAATAATGCAAAACTCTACTTAGAAGGATAAGCATTATATCAATGACCAGAAATACCACAAATTTAACATAACTTAGTAAAACTTAGTTGTTTCTGGTTCATCACCATGCTACACATCATATTCAATTGCTTGGCAAGCTCCAACATCTGCGTAGGAAGCTTAGTGTTAAAATTTAATACATACATTCCTTTGGACTTACCTCTAACACTCATCTATTGTGAGTTTGTTCCAAGCATCTTATACAATTCATATGTCTCTTCCAAGGTCATTTCTCTCATCTATTCTTCTTCCTTACAATCATAACTCAGCAAAAAGAGAAAAAGACACAATTAAAAATCCTAAATGTAATAAACCTAGAATAAGGAAAAATAAAAATTATAACTAAATTAATCAAATCAATTTTGAACCATTCCTCGGCAATGACACTAAAAACTTAATGGTTTGAATTATAATTCCTCGCAAGTGTACGAAAGTATAACAGTATAGTGTGTAGTGCAAGGGTTGACCCCACAGAGAATGGTCAAACTAACTTAATTAATTTTAGTTGCTGACCTATCCTAACCTTAAAGAGGATATTATTATAACTAAATAGACTTGGATTAATGTTTGGTATTAGAATTCTAGAAACTTAATAGATTGCAAGTAAATCAATGACTAAAAGTAATGTAGGGAGATTAGCAAGATGCAAAGGTCTAGGGATCTGATTTCGCTACTAGATGATACCCCTTTGCTAGTGAATGTTGGATTCATTGCCTCACTTGAGTTCCTTCTTTCAAAAGTAAGATTATTACCATTAGGTGTACGAGTTTAAATCAAGTGTTTTCACTCATTCCAATTATCTATGGTGTATAGCATAATTGAGGTGAAAACCCTTTAAGCTCAAGAATATAAGAACCCAAATAGTATAGTTTAGCATAAGATATCTACCTTAACCATGCTTGGATAATTAGTCTAACTCATAATATTGGTGATCAAGCAATAAAATAATTAAATCATTGCAAACAATCATCATGAATGAAACAAAATCATATAACCATTAATATCCAACAATTCACATAATAAAGAGTATAAAAAAGGTTTACATTTTCACCCTAGAAAAAGAGTTAGAAAAAGAAATTTAGTTCATAAAAAAACCAAAACAACTCCCTTTGACAAGATCAAGTGAAGAATATGCTTTCTTCTTCTTGCTTACTTCCAATCTCCTTCTCTTCTCCACAAGAAAACTCCAATAAGTTGCCTCCAAACCCTCACATAGAACTCTTAAAATGGAAGTGAGAAGTAATCATAGAAAATCCTAACTTCCTCCTTAAAAACCCTTAACTATGCACTTCATAAAAAAATTCTAAAATTATGGTCCAGTTGTGCATTGGCGCTGTTGGCACCGGGTTGCTATCCATATGAGATAGTTAGACTATTTTAACCATAACTTCCTCATTTGATCTCAGAATCATATGATTCTTAAGGCATTGGGAAGATAACTTTGAGATATAAAACTTTTATGTTGAACATGTTCTCCAAATCATCCTAAAAATATTCCCTAATTGGACCACAATTGTTGTGATGAGAATGCAAAATGTCATATTTTATTCTCCTAATACTTCATCTTTTGCACCTATTTGATTCCTAAATAT
>JAYJMB010005586.1:0-11827 GCA_036873735.1 Pouteria campechiana
CTTATACTATAACAGAATCAACCAGGAATGCTAGTAAAACCAAGTTCATGAGAAATGCAAATCATTCGAAACTACATTTACAACATGAGGTAACAAAATCCCATCACCCCATCACTGAATCCATAACAAACAATACTACTTAAAACACGATCGTAAGAAAGCTAAACGAGCCGCTCCCTTAAGAATGGTGAAGGCTATTCTGTTCTGTTCATCTTTTAGTGCATGTGCGCCTCTCACAATCTCACTTACTTCCAATCCTTCCAATTGTTGCAGCTCTTTCAAACATTGATGGTAGGAGTAGTCATCTCTTACCACCTCAGGTTCAGGTTCCTTGGAGATAACCCTCTTGGCCTTGCAGGAAACGTAACTCTCAGATGTCTCTTCCATTTTGCTATCAGCATTGTCAGAACGTTTCCTTCGCCGATGATGGTTTGATGATGATTGCACCCTAGACCTGTCCTGAATTGGTGTTTCTATAGGGATTTCTTTATTGGAAATTGGTGCAGACTCCTTTTCTGCTTGTTTCTTAGCCACTACAGGAGTGATATTTCGGCCTGCTGGTGTTCTGCTAGTGTCATTCAGTGCATCATGGTTGATGGTGAATACCAAGCTTACTCCACCAAATGTTGTACCTATAAGGGAAATTAGTAAATTCGTATAGAAGATGAACAGAGACCAAAAAAAAAAAAAAAAATACAGAAAAAGACATTTAATACCTTCATAAATCTTGGCAAGCTTTTCATATAGAGGAAATACCTTGTCTCTGTAGCTTTTTACCCTAGGATTTGCCTGTGTACAAAAAAGTAAGTTGATTTTCCATTTTCTATGCCATTTACTTTTGAAAATTCAAATTCCCAAATTATAAATAAATCCTATGAAAAGGAGCCAACCTTGATATATTGGTCCCACCTCTCACTATCAGCAGTAACAAGGCCAGAATGAGGATCCCATTGGAAGCCACCATGTTCAATGAGGTCATTAACAATGAAGTAATCCTCTCTCAATCTGCTCAAGCGGTTCTTCAGTTTGCGTATATCATATGGTGTCCTGAATCTTGTATTAAATGCATTTAGGATATCCCTCCATGCATCTTTCGACCAAGTTGCATTCTGTCTCTTCCCAACACTCTGTTGGAGTAAAAGTTTCTCAACAAGATAGGCATCACGAGTAGCATCCCATCCCGCCCTTTCAGAAATTTGGGAGGGCAGTGGCTGGACAGAATTGTTCAACATTGGTGCTTCTGAAGGAATTTCTTCATCAGAACTTTGGGTAAAATCTGTATCTCGTTGGATCTCAGCAATACAAGGAGTACCATCATGAACAATTTCTGTCTCTTCAGTTATAAAGTAATTTACTGGCTTGGGGCTGATGACAGGTTTATCACAACTTCTATCAGCATGCTCACCTACCCACCAATTGAAAAACTCATGACAGTAGCATTGCAAGAATACATCCAAGTGTCCAAAAATTGTAAAGATTCATTACCTTCAAATATTACAGCAAGCTGCTCATACAGAGGGCAAGTTTTGTCCCTATAATATTTTGCTTTTGGGTGTGCCTATGCATTACAAAGTATTAGCTTTTGAAGATGTGTAAATAAAACTGTAAATACACAGCATATACTAATAAACATGGACAGAAAATGAACTGACCTCAATATATCGATCCCATGTCTCATTATCAGCAGTAATAAGTCCAGAAGAAGCATCCCATTCAAAATCACCATGTTCAATAAGATCCTTCACAACGAAGTAATTCTCTCGAAATCTAGTTAAGCGGTTCTTGAATTTGAGTAAATCATATGATGTCTTAAATCTTGAATTAAATGAGTTCAGAACATCCTTCCATGCTTCTTTTGACCATACTGATTGTGCTCTTCTCCCAATATTTTGTTGATGAATTAGTTGCTCAACAAGATATGCATCACGAGTAGAATTCCATCCTGCCTTGTTATCTTTCATCGGAGGCGTTTCCGCAGACATCTGTGTTTGCATTGATGAGCAAAAAGGTCACCTTTCCAACTTTAGTAAGACCAGTGACAAAAAACAGTCTAGATAATGTTTCATAATTCATAGTATGAAATAGGGTGCTTGCTTTTAGTGAAGAAAATGCTGCTGAACCATACAAGTAAGGTGATGCACTACTGTTCTAGATGTTGATAATAAAAGAAACCAATTTGATGTTTCTGAAAAAGCTCACATGAAATTATGATTCTAGAACTCTTTTTATCAATAAAGCCAACTAAAGCAAGAAAAGAACATGTGAAGACCATGTCCTATACAGACTTTATTCATAGATCAATAGCCATCATCCATGGCATTATCAGTAGCATGGAATATGTAACCAGGGTAAGTCACCTCAGAAAATAACTCTTCCCATCAATTACAATGAGTAAGAGGGACAGTGTAACTGAAAGCATGGCTTGTGAATGAGTAGAATGGAGGGAGGTGATTGACGTAGCTGGCCCCAGTTAGTTGGACGAGTACTGGTGACAATGACAAGGATGATGATGGACAGCATACAGAAGCAAATCAGATGAATTCTGCTATTCTATGATCAGAAAGCATGCTCAGGCATCAAGTTGCTCATCACAGTCCACTGTCATTAAATGATATAAAACAGAAATAAATCTCTCAAACAATCTTATATACCATCCTCATGTGTCAGTTCATGCATGGGATACGAAAAATGGTTGAAAAAAGTAGAAACAATCAACTAGTACAAAAATTTCCTGTTAGCAGATAACCGTAAAAATTTCCATTTGGTTTATTTTTGGCCAGCAGTTCCAAGATGGGCAAAATTATTAGATGACCTTTTAACAGTGATGGTCTTGAAGGTTTGGTGTTTCACAAATAAAATATTAAAAGAAGGTAAATACTATGCTCATAAATTACAAAACAAGAACAGTAAGACTGGTTGGAACACAAATACAAGATCCAGAACACCAACCACTTTTCAATTGGAGTCAATGAGAGCAATGGAAGGTCTGAAGAAGACCAAGCAACTAATGAACAGAGCCCTCAAATTGTCAGCTGGGATGATCCATGGTGTTTGAATTTGTTTCATGGCCATTTACAGATCTGAGAGTAACCGTCATTCGCTTCATTCAATACTTCAGAACTGTACATATGACCAAAAACAACTCAAGCTAAACCAACTAAAATGGCTTAAAACCACAGTCACTCTGTCATAGTCCCAAAATCAGACTTCTTATGCATGTATCCCAGTTTGCCCAAATAGAAATATCAAATGCTTTTAAATATAACCATCCAGTCAATCACCTCCCATAAAATGGCTGGATAATCCAATTATGATATTTTTTTGTTGAGAGCACACCAAGACAACAAACCGAAATTTGCATATCATATAATTTAACTTTTCATATAACATTGATGGAAATGTTGTTCCCAGAGGGATTTTTGGAATTCAGGCAGTATACAGCAGCTTCCAACTTGAAACTGAAATTCACTGTGCTTGTGGAAATGCAAAAATTCAACTGCCTCTCTTTGCATCAAAATTAGTTTTTGCCACCTTTTAAAAAATCAGGATTTGTTTATATATTTTCTATTTTGTTTTTGCATTTTTTCCCCTTTACCATTCTAGGTATTTTTGCACTGAAATGGACAGAAGCAATTGGTCCAGAATGTTGCTGATTGTATCTGCTCTAAATAAGCCCATTCTACTTATAATGTCATGACTTAGGATCATCAACATGTTGACCCACAGAGACCAAATTGCAGAAATAATCCAATGACTGGATTCGTCCATGTATGACACTTCATCCAATATTCTTGCACTCTTAACAGTTCACTGTCGGTATCACCATTTCCACATAAATATCAGATCAAAACAATTTAAAAATCACCACCATGATAAACCATCACATCCAAATCATCCACCCAAAATTCATCATTAATCTGCATTTTCGACCATGGATCATCTACTAGAATCTTTGATACGGATCAGATTCCAGACCAAAGGTTGATCATAATGATAATCCTCTCGGAACAAAAACCGCATGGATTTCTCTAATCATCCAAACAGTGTCTGCTAATTTCGTAGCAATTCTGATCAGTAATCAGGCTACCACCTCTAGCATGCAAAAGCGGGCCAACTGTATGACTCATGACATACATCACAGACAGTGGGCCCCATTGAAATTTCCCAGACAGGGTAATAACAAGTACAAATCCTTCCATGTATAGGCCAAGAAAATGCAGCCAAATATCACAAGATTCAAAATATTGCAACCGCCCAGACTTCGACAAGAAAATGGTCGAATACCCAATAACCAGGATCTCAAGTTTCAGCAAAACATCACTCTAGATCGGTAGTTTATCCTAGTTTTTCAGTGGGTAGAGGCATCCATTTAAATGGGGAAAGGGAACAAACAGGAGAAAAAACATCAATCCGCCAAGATGGGGGGTGTAGATGGTCCCCAGCAGTAGTGGAAGATCGTGACTACAGTGTTTAGAGGATGAGAAACATACCTTTTGTATGGGAAGCAAGTAATGGCGGAGGCGTCGCCTCCTGCCGCTGAACAGGGAAGGAGGGATGGCTTCTCCCCAAAATGACTTTTTCTAGAACAGCAAGACAAATCAGCTCGTATCTGCTTCTTTTTAGAAGGTATTATTTTTATTAATTTAACCGTCCTTCCTGCTTTTGGAAATCGAATAAAACTTTCATGTGCCTTGCACGTGACATAAAACTTCTTTTAAGCTTCCATGAACTAGGGGAGCAAATTACGTCCCGATCCTCAATAGTCTTGAAAAAATGGTTAGGGTTACTTAACGTAGTTATAACCAAACCCAACCTTTATTAATAACTTAATAAAAATATACATTAAATCTTTAGTCTACTATCTATTATTTCAAATAAAATTATAAACTTATCTCTAATTATTTTAAGTAGGAGTATAATTTTAAAATCCAACACTATTTTTACTCTTTTTTTTTTTAAATTCATATCACTTTTGTTAGTCCCATGTAGTACATAGTTCAAGAAGAGAGGGGCGAATTGAGTATATAGAAATTATGGTCAAATAAAAGTTAATGTACTAAACGGAAATAGTATTGCAATACATGTGATTTTCATAAATGTTCATTTAGTCATAGTGTCTACTTCACTTCCAGATTTAGCTTCTTTTAGCCATTCTTATTTCAGGCAGAAAATTGTATGTATAATGATATGTGAAATGTAATGATGAGACAGTAACATGCAAAGTAAAGTAATCAAGCAGATAATACACATAATAATTTTTATAGTAGTTTGGGCACTCTGTCTCCACGTCCACTCTTCCAAAACCACACGCATTGTGCTTTGGATTTCACTATCACTCATAATAGAATATATTAGTGCTCCCAACACTCTTCTAGATTCCAGTTCTAGGGAACATATTTCTAATACTCTTCTGGATTTCAGTTCTAGAGAGCATAAACATAGTACTCCCAATACTTTTCTAGTTTTTACAAGTTCACTAGGAAACTCACTAGTTTCGAAGATCACTAGCAAACTTGTTGGTTTTCCAAAGCCTACCAACAACTCATATAGTATGGTTTTTCCGAGCTCACGGCAAACTCATATGACTAATTAATAACACTCATTTTGCACATTGCTTTACCTTTTCTACTAGGCTGATTTGTACAGAGTTTAAGCACATATATAATGATTACTTATTGAAGCACATTAGTTATCAATACTCTAGAAATATAATTGAGATAAATCTTTGAGGCTCATTGTCTATTAGCGCAAGGGAAATCAATTATCTTGGAGGAAGGAATTGTCTATTTGAGAGAGGTTGCTCATTTAAGTTTTTTCCTCTTTTTCATTTTTTTCTCTCAGCTTCCTCAAGTTGCCACGACATTACCTTTAGATTGCTTTAGAAATTTTTGTCCTTTGGAGATAGTTAGCTTCCATTAAATGTTGAAGATCGTTTTGATTTTTCTCCCATTGAAAAGTTGTCTTCTTGATAAACTCATTCTAGCTGGAAAGCCTGTAACACCGACCTTGAAGAAGATGGCTTTCCAGTTTTGGCAAACACTGGCTAAAGATATTCTTCATGACTAATTCTTTCATTCTTTTGGAAAGATCCCCATTAAGCCTAAAGGGACATAGCCTCTGAGAGTTGCAATTTTTGTCAGAGTGAAGACTGTTTTCCTTTAAAATTCTTTGTCTTAAACTAAGTTCAATTAGTCCGGTATTTAATAAGATCTGCTTCGAGTAAAAGTTTAACCGAAGATTGCAATCAACATTGTATGGTATGAGTATCAGGATTACTATATATGATTTTAATGATAATAAAACTTGTATTGAGATAAAACAATATGTGTGCTTAAATCCTTAACAATCATATGCACAATTATTTGATATATGTCAAGTGATATGAATACATAATCACAAATGTTTAATTATGCAAGCATACATATTTTACTTTATGGTATGCTTAATCTTAATTATCATTCTTTAATGCACTAATTTGTTGAAACATACTTAGCACTATACTCAATTAAGCTCTTACATTATGTACTTAAATAGAGATGCATATTATTCTTGCTTTACAACATATTAAAATCACATGAGGATAAAATACATTTTGATTAGATAATATATCTAAAAGTTAACAATGTAGCAACTGTAGGAAATTTTTAAGTGCAGGATTATAATTGTCTTCAACCAACTGCCGCAACTATTTACTACACTCCAAAGGAATTAAACTGCTAAAGATCACAAAAGAAGAAGAAAAAGAAAATAAGGCTTTGAAGATAAGCTACAACGAGCTTATTTTGTTTGTTAAAATCCAAAGAGAAAATTTCAATAGACAAATGCAAATAAGAGAAGTAGTTGAAGATGAAGCCATGGTCAGGAAGCATAAAGTTGTTCAAAAAATTTGAATTATCTATACCAACTAGAGAAAGTTTGTCTAAGTCAAAATAAGAAGTAATTCTGTTAATCACTCAGATAAATTAAGAAAGAAGGAACAATTGCCCAAACAATCATGCACAAAGGAAAGAAAACTTTGTCTAACCAACAAAGTTAAAAGAATGGATTTGTTTGAGGATAAAATGAATAAACAAAGGAGTACAACTTTAGCTGAGCCAAGACAAACAAATCAAGAATGAAAAAAGTAAGAAGTTGCAGAGACAAACTCCATCTTCTGCTCGAAGAATGCAAAACAAATAAGGAATATAACTTCGTATATGGGATCAAATTCATCTGTTACTTACTAAAAACAAAGTGACAGACAAAGTGGAAGACAAAGTAGAAGTTGCATAGTGAGGATAGATGAAACTGCATAAACAAAGTAGTTGCTTGGACAAAGGAACTTCAAAGCATTTTGCAACTTACTACAAACAAACCTATAGACAATTGCAAGGTAATTCATTCAAGACAAGGTAAAGCAGAGTTTATCTGTCACTTATATCAGACGAATATTATACTTTATCTGTTTGAGTAAGACAAAGCAGTGTTTGTCTGCCACCTCCAAACAAATAAATATAAAAAAAAGAAGAACATCATACTTCATCTGTTCGTGCAAACAATGTAGAGTTTGTTTATGGATCAGTTCGACTTTGTTTGTACCACCCAAAATTCATCTACTATTTACAACAGATAAAGCACATTCATGAAAGATCAACTGACAGAAAAATCTGCTGGAGGAATTCACATAAGACCTATAACAGACAAAATAGAGTTTGTTTATCGATTAGTTTGACTTCCTCCATGGTGCTAAAGTTCATCTACTATTTACAATAGACAATCTCACTTGTTGATTCCTTTAGAATGGCTATACCCAAGAGGGGAGGGGTGAATTGGATTTATAAAATTTTTTTACTTGTCCTCGATAAGATTACTTCCACTCTTTTCGTGCTTGTGTGCTTTGTAATGTAAACTAAGTAACAGAACACTAAAGTGCAAGAAAATAAATAAATAAACACACATAAACAACATTATTTTTTTAGTGATTCGGGAACTTCGTCCCTACATCCACTTTTTCAAGAGCACACACTCATTGTGTCTTGGGTTCCACTATATCCCAAATAATGGAAATACAATAGCGTTCCTAGTAATCGTCTAGATTCTAGCTTTAGAGGGTGTAAACAAGTGTTCTCAACACTCTTCTGGATTCCAGCTCTAGTAGTAGAGTTACTATAGTGTATTTATTGTAGCAAATCACTATACCATTGCTTTGTTTGTTAATTTGTCTGAAGTAAGTTACAAACAAATAAATTTGCCTATTGGTACTGTAGCAGTGTTACTGTAGCAATGCTTTGTTTGCTATTTGTCTTTAGGTAATTCCACTTTATCTATTACTATAGCAGTACTGTAATAGCACAACAACACTTGAAAATTTTTGCATTTTTGATACATTATTAGCTTGATATTTTTCATTATATTTTACATTGTAAATCATAATATAATTATCCATATGAAATTTGCATAAGTTATAAAGCATGGATATGTTCTTTAAATCATAATTTTATTTTTATAAGCTCATTTAAGCATTCATTCTTCTTCGTTCAGAAAGATATCTCTTTAAGACTATTTTAACATATGATCCAAGGCATGATAAACAAGGTTGAAAACAATATGGATCAATATGATTTTCCTACTAAACTTTATCAAGATGTATATGCTTTTATGAATGATATTACAATAGAGGACACATATTTCAAGCACAACTTTCTACATTATCAAGCTTTCTATACTAGAAGCATCATTAGTATAAATCAAGTCTTAAAACAAGTTTTATTTTTATTAAAATCATACAATAAACCCAATATCACTCACGAAGGATTGACTGACAGTTAAATTAATGGTAGAATTTGTTTATAACTTATGACAGATAAATACAGACAGACAGGCCATGACTTGTCAGAGGAAAATTGATTTATGTGACTTAAATCTAAATGACAAATGCATCAATGCTTTCATTATGCAGACCTATTTCAGTCACAATATTCGGCAACAAGCGATGCTGTAAGTTTTCAAGTTAAAATGAGAAAAGACATTTCAATAATAACTTATCTTAATCTCCGTAAAAGAACGACGATGTAGCAACTCGAGATAAATCAGAAAGGCATGGACTCCAATGGTAGAAATCTCAACAGTCTTATTCATTCATTGCTCGTCTCATTTCTGCATTCAGTGGAACCCATTTTCTCCAATGGTCGAAATTTTGAAGAAGCTATTTAACGGGAAAAGGTAGAATGATTCAAGGTGGTGAAGGAATACTTTATAAGTGAGTTTAACCTTATGCAAATCCTTCCACCCATAGCCAAGGGCTTAAACAAACCATCATCTATCTTTCATGAGTTTCAATTTGCATATCCTAATAACCATTAAGTTTACATTTTGGAAAGATCATTTTTTATTACTAGAGCTATAAAAGATCTAATCTTTCCCTATGCTTACATGTATATAAGTTTCTAGTTAAACTAAAAAACTAACGAGTTGTTGGTGAGTTTTGGAAAACTAACAAGTTTGCTGGTGATCTTCAAAATCAGTGAGTTTCCTATTGAGCTTGTGAAAACCAGAAGAGTGCTAAGGGCACTATGTTTATGCCTCTTGGAGTTGGAATCTAGAAGACTACTAGGAGCACTTTTGTATTTCCAATATATGGGATATAGTGGAACCTGAGGCACAATGAGTGTATGCTCTTGGAAGAGTGGATGCAGGGATGAGGATCCCAAACCACTATAAAAATTGTGTTGTTTGTGTATATGTTCATTTATTTGCTTTATCTTTCATGCACTTTACTATTTTATTATTTATCTTATAGTGCACTACACACAATCATGAAAAGAGAAAAATATTTTAATAGAGGTTAAGTAATAGATTTTTATATACCAAATTCACCCCAACCCTCTTGGGTTAAGCCATACTATGAGATTCTACAATAAGTAGCTTATACTTGTCATTACATGCCATAGCGATTTAGCTATAGTTTGTCTGAAGACTTTCTTTGATCAAGTTCTAATTTGTTTCTTTTAAGTAATAGATAAATTGGCTCTGAGTAGATCCATATAATAGATAATTTCATCTTTGTAAATTTTGTCTGAGATCATTTTAGTATTTTTACTTCATCTTCTAGTTTGTCTATTATAAGTGATAGACGAATTTTAGAGGCTCAAACAAAGTTTTTCTCTTATTGTTTATCAGATAAAGTTCTCTCATCAGATGGAGTAGCTTTATCTGTTGCAAGTAATAGACAACTCTTGTTGGTGCGAACAAAGATTCTTCACAACAGACAATTTGACTTTGTCTGTAAAGAGTTGCAAACAAATTTGTAAGCCACAGACAAAGTCTTTCAAATAGTTTATTTGTTGGTTTGTCTGTTACAAGTAATAGATGAATCATAGAGGCATAAATGAATTATATCTTCAGCAGTTCATCTGTTGCTTTATTTGTTAGACGAGGCAGGCGAACTTGAAGATGACAGATAAAGTAAGCTTATTTATCTGTGGTCACTGTGTCACTTTTGCTTCGTCTTCTACATCATTTGTAGACGATTAGAGACGAGTTCCTTGTTCTTCTTCTGTTCCAGATAGACTTTATATGAGAGACAAATACTTGATTAATTTGACCCCATTTTTAGCTCTTCATTTGTCTGAGTTCAGCTTTTTCATTTCTGCTTTTGCAATCCAAATTCATCTTTGTATTGCGGATAGATGTTTTATATAAGCACTTTATCTAACTTATTTGTGGAATGATTTATCTAAATCTATCTGAGGCAAGTATTATCTGATATTCACTTTATTTGTAGAATATTTATTTGATCACTCATTGACGCTTGAACATCATAGCTATAGATATACTTTATGGCTTCTTTTCAAAGTTTTGGTGTCATTCTTTCTGAGCATTCTGGTCTTCTTTTGGTGTAGTGGATCTTGCTTACTAATATATTCTCTATATATGTTATTCACTCTATTTGAGTTATTTTCCTGTATGATCTGTTTTTGCAATGCTTGGGAACACAACTTTCAGTATCACAAATGTTCACTCATATATTATTGTTCATCATTAAAACTTAGTTGTTTGTCATATATACCATTTAGTTCAACAACTTTAAGCTTTTCTTTAATACATTAATTCTTATATATTTATTTTTAAGATAAATATGTCAAAATTTATTCTTTGTAAGCAAATTTAGTGTAATTAATTAGTATTTTAAATAGGTCAAAATGTGTGTATAAAAGATATAAACTCAAATTATTAATATGAATTTTAAAAGTTTGGGTAAGGGTTGGGTTGACCTGAACTCGAGCCAATCTACAAATAGGGTTGGATTAAAATTTCTATATATAAGATTAGGGTTGGGACAACTTTGATTCGATATAACTCAACCTAATTTGCACCCCTAATTTATACTACTCAAAACTGACTTGCTTAATTAAAAATTTATTTTATCTTCTCTGGTTGGGTTGAAATTAGATGTGGAAATTTGAGGGGCCACTCAATCAACGTCAACCCAAAATTTACCCAACAATCCAAATTTTAAGTGGTTTATGTTTATAACTTTTAGTTTTGGTATATCGAATTTACATTTAATAGAAACCAAATTGCAATATGGCTTGTTTTCCAAGTAAGAGTAACTCAAAAATCCAAACTAAGCTATCCTTAGCAATATAAAAATCTAAATTATCTATTCTAATTCCAATAACTCAAAAAATTTAAACCAAATTATTTTAACTTAAAAAATTCAAAAAATGATAAAAATAGAGATGAGTTATATATTGTTGGGATAAATTACCCAATTCTATTTTTATTTTTGTCATGCGCATGAGCTACGCACCCATGACCCCACCTCCACATGAGAGGAAAACTCAAT